>WYDI02029476.1:0-78154 GCA_009867235.2 Psittacus erithacus | reverse complement strand
AAGGCCAGGCTGGACAGAGCCTTGGGTGGCATGGTTTAGTGTGAGGTGTCCCTGCCCATGGCAGGAGGGTTGGAACTGGGTGATCTTAATGTTCTTTCCAGCCCTAACTATTCTATGATTCTTTCCCTGCAGAAGCTGTTAACAAATTAATGACTACAGCAGTAACCCCATGTGCTTAAAGTGAAGGGAGGAAATGGGAATTTGAGAGAGCTTTCCCTTCTGAGCACACTAGGATGTAGGAAAAGACCCTCTTGCTTAAATAATAAGCAGGTTAAACAAATATAAGGCAGCAGAAAAAGAGCCTTGCTCTTGAGATATCTTCAAAGTAACAAGCAAAGCAGCTTTGCTCAGAGATTTTCAGTCTGGGATCTTAGCCCAGATTGAGCAGAGCCTCTACAGCATTGCTGACAGGGAGGACTGGGGACAAAGGTGAATCAAGGCTGAGCCCAAAGCAGCCTATTTTCCTCCTTCGAAAAGTGCCAAATTCTACAGAAAAGTGCACCACTGATTTGGTAACACTGTCACTGATGTTGTTACATAACTCCCTGACCATTTATTAAATGCAAACCCTGAGATAAAGGTGATCAAACATCAAGCCACTGCCACAAGGAAAGCGCTGATGCATCCTACAAGAGGCTGAGCTGAGGCACAGTTGAAGTGACCTGGGCGGTTTCTAACCCCAGCAGAGTCCGATATGTTCTACATTTCATTCCTGCCTCTTCACTGCTGTCTTCCCCTATTCTCCCAATTGCTTGGGTTGTTTGTGAGAAACCAAATAAAATTAAAATGGAATTTAAAAGGACTCACTTCTAGCTTTGTAAAAACAAATGACCAAAGCTGTAACTCACCAGCAGACAAGTAATTAGTCTCTGAATCAGACAGGTATGATTGTTTTCCCAACAACTTCTTCCCCCTCTCCACTCTCACCAGCTCATGTTCAGCATCTTGTATGAGTAAGTCAGAAAAGAGACATGTTGGAAAACCCTGTAATAAGAGACCTGAAGAGTAATGAAATGAGCGTATTGCAAGTTCTGCCAAGGTACGTGTGTTATCTGTGTGTCACGTTTACCCATTTGAGCTGACGACAGCTCTTCCTCTGAATGCTCTTCTGCTTACTTCTTTATTAATTAAAACAAATGTTTAGAAATGTCAGTAGGTGTACTGAGAATTTTACCAGTATTAACACTCTCCCCTTTCATGAACTGTGCTGTACATACATACATTTGGTGCTGTGAATGGCTATAGAGATTTTGCAATGCATATGCTGGCTTCAGCAAAAAAGGGCTTTTAACGCCCAAGAACCAAAAAACCAGACAGAAATGGCAAACCATGGCAAATGATGTATTCCCTTTATTCTGGTGAGTTGTTCAGACAGACACTGGGGCACAAAGCAAGCCATGGTACTCCAGGCAATTCCAGCTCTTGCCACCATCACTTGCATACAGGGCAGTATCAAAGCAATAACTAGAATGTGCTAGCATGTTTCCCCTGAGGGCTGCTTCCCCTGCATCAGCTGCTATTACAATTTATCCTCTGTTGCTGAGAGAACATTAGTCCTTCTCTTCATTTTCTTCCTGGCTTTCTATTGATCCCAAGATTCCAGTTTACAGAGTTTGGTGCTTTGATGACCATGCTTTTCTCTGCTGGGAATCTCCTATTGCTTCAGAATGGAAATTTTCTTTCCATTTACTTAATAAGGCCACTCCAAGTTTGAGCCATTGGCCTGACAAGGGAATGCACATAGGTCACTTAAATTTGCCACTTGTGCCAATACTTTACTTCTCTGTTTCCCATCTTCCCCTGCAGGTTTAGCTGATGTCCTGTGTTTAACATGCTTTGGGATTCATGTGTGGAAGCAAAACAGGCCACACACACAGCAGTTCAAGGGTAGAGTCTGGAGAAGTCAGGCCTAAGTCACCAGGGTCTTATACCACCTCTCTTGTTTTAATAACAGAGAAAAAGCCCTCATGCTGCCTCTCTAGGAGGATTCCACCATCACCAGTGCATGGTGTGCACTTTTAGCAGATCCCAGGATCATTATTTTTTCAGTCCCATGTGGTGCTGACACTGTGGCCTGGGTCACCATGCACTGACTTCAGATCCATCTCCCCTTTCTTTACCCTGCTAAGGTTGAAGTGGACTAGTGTGCATTGTTCAGAAGAGCAGGACTCAAGTATATTACTCCCGGACATGCAATAGGGGCTGACATACACCTGGGTCTTTCCCACATGGTTTCTTTTTCTGCCTAGAAAATTGGAATGGCACTGGAAGATGCCATCCAGTTTCAGTCAGACAACAGGACTTTTTTCTGGAGCAACCTCATAGACTTTTGGGATACATGAGTATCTACATGGCATACCTTCACAACCTGTTCTCCACCTGTAAAGACTGTAGACATTGTCTATTTGGACTTTAGTAAAGCATTTAACACTGTGTCCCATGGTGTTTTCCTGGAGAAACTGGCAGCTCATGGCCTCCATAGGTGTATTCTTTGCTGGGTTAAAAACTGGCTGAATGGCAGAGCCCGGAGGGTGGTGGTAAATGGCATCACATCTAGTTGGTGACCCATCGTTAGTGGTGTCCTTACATCTCTTTTTCTATCTGGTGCTTAAAAAATATTAGGCAGTCTCTCTGACATGTGTTTCTTTCCATTTTGCCTTCTCCCCTTCTTATTTTCCACACAAAGCAAGTTATTTCAGACTAAACAAGCTATGCCTCATTCACTCTATTAATATTTTCAACTTCTGGCTTAGGCTTTCCTACTGCGCGGCAGGTTTTCATCTTGTATTAGTTTCTATTTAAAATACCATTGCAGGATTTAGGTGATACTGATTGCAAAAGGAATGGAGAGCTCAAGTGTGAGAAGTTACTGCAAATGGCTGCAGAAAGGTGTATCCATCAGGTTTTGTGAAGAAAATGATACAGCTCTTAGAGTGCTGGTAAAGCTTTTCCATTGTTTCATGGCCCAGCTCCAGTTACCCTCTGACTTTATTGGCTTTTGGCTGAATCCCAGCTCTTTTTGAAGATCATTAATTGAGGAAAGCTATCCTTATCAGTGTTATTCAGCCCCAACTTTATTTACCACAAAAGCAATTACCAGGGAGGTGGGAGATGGCTTTGCTACTCAAGAAGATTGGTTTGGCTACAGGAAGAGCCAGGAGCCAGCATTCCCCATGGCCTCAGAAAGCTGGGGAATGTGTTTCAGCCGCAAAAGCTCATGTGGATGTCATGTCTTTCTGTCCACATCAGATGTGCTGTTGCCATCATGGCTGGTCCTGCGCCTGTGGCACTGTGTTGGGAATAAGCATTTCCCAAGTCACTCCTGTTGCGTACAGAAATGTGCTGCTTGTCCCAGCCTCCAGAAGCTGAGAATTGAAAAAAAGTCATGAATATCCATCAGCATTTACCAGCTTTCCTCCATTGCACTTCATTGCTAAGAAAGACCTAATGAGAAAGAGTAATGTGTTAAGAGATCACAGTGGTGGGAGAGAGCACTCAGTGATAGACCTGGTTGAGTGACAGACCTGGTTGTCTCCACTCTTTCCAGTGCACCTGGTGCACCTAGAGGCCTCTCACTTCTAGCAGAGACACCAGCTTCCTGAAAGCTTGGTGATTGTGGAGCTTAGCCATGCTTCTCCCACCAGCAGGAGAGTGCAGCCCCTCAGCCTTCATTTGAATTCCCAGGCATTACTTAAGAGTTACCTGAATGTGCTGGTTTGCCTTTAAACAGTGCAGTTCAGCCCACACTCTGCCACATCACCCAGCTGCATCCTTGTTTCAGAGCCTGGAAGGGCTTGGGCTTTGATCACCACAATGTAGAGGAGCATGAGGTGACACTGCCATGATGAGCACTGCAGGCTTTCTTTAGCACTCACCAGCATAGCAAAGAAATGTTTTTTCTAGGCAACCACACGCTTTGCTTTAGAAAGTGTTTACACAGCTTTTCCCTTTTTGAATGATCTCTTCCCCTGGTCCTTGCCATTAGAACAACTCTGGGATGGCATCATCTTGAGATAGCATGGCCAGAACAGCAGGATGCCTGCTGCAGCCTTTCAGGACATCTTCCTCAGGCAGACAGTACATGTATTGAAAACACTTAAGTATTCCTGAAATCCTCTAGATGTCCTTTTTAAGCATGAATATAATAATGAGAAAAAACTGGGTTAAGGTCACGTCTAAACCATGCTAGAATCTTTATCTGTGCCCATAGTTACTATTCTCAGGTATTTGAGAAAACCCATAAAACATAAGATCCCAGTTCCACTATGTTGTTAACTGTGTTATGGGATAGCCATGTTGCTCCTGGGGCTTTATAGCTGATGTAGTGTTTTGCCATCTGGACCTTCCCACACAGTAAGTACTTGTAAGCACTTGCCTCCTGCCCCTCACTACAAACAAAAACATCTATGAGCCCTACGACAACAGCAGAAGTTACCAGTACTAGTTAGGGCAGTAACCAGCTTCCAGCCCAGCTTCTTGTGAGTGCTTTGGGGTAGGGAAGGGGTCCCACCTCTGCAGCAATTCCTTATCATATCGAGACAGGTGAGCATGGCTGACTGGGCATTCTCCTTGCATGCTGAAGACTTTAACTGATACAAGCAGTCAGGATCCAGCTCTTTAGTCAAACTGGGTGGAAAAAAAGAAAAGGATAATGCCAGTCTAATATAGTGAAATGTAAACAGTCCAACATCATCCCTTAGAGATGGCACCAGCAATTTACAGTGTAATAAGAGCGCCCTGTTTCTCCAGCTCCTTGTGGAGGCTGTGGCTGATGTTTAAAAGCAGCAAGAGGGTGATTTTGTCTCTCATTGCTGTTTTCTTCTGGCTGACCCTGGGTAATAAGAGAAAAATCACACTACGGTTGATCTCTACCTTTGATTGCAATTGCAGCACTGGACACTCAGATTCCATAATGAGTTTCTTGTGTTTCTTGTATTCAATGTCCGTGCATGGCTGTGACTCATGCCAGCCTTGGGACTGATGTGGCCACTGGGAGCAGGGACCTGGTAATGCACAACAGTAGAGTGATTTTGTGTGGATGCTTCCTTCTTTGCCTGCTTTGTGCTGGCTTTTCTTTTTGTGGGCATACAATGGAGCTAGTTATGGTGTTCGATGTTCCTCACAGTTACAGAAATGGTCCTTTAGCGTGGGAGGACTTTCACAGTATGGTAAACTAAAAGGCCCTTCCAGTCTCTTGGAAATGGCTGGTGGGATGGCACTCAGTGCAAAACCCTGCAGCAGAACTTGGGTACAAGGGGAATGAAGGTTGTCTCTGGTACATTATGTTCATGGTCACATACTTCAAACATCTAAAGACTTGGAAAGGGCTAGTGATTAAAACTAAATTTCTGGAAGCCAGGAAATGCTGACCACTTAAATCAGGGAATACTGTTCATGCCTGAATTTTGTAGTACTGGTGACATCTGTGCCCCTCAAGACTTCACAGGCCTTTTTAATTTTACTATGGGCTGCAGGGCAATCTCTGCTCTGGAGCACCTCCTGCCCTCCTTCTGCATCGCCCTTGGTGTCTGCAGGGTGTTTTTCTCACATAGTCTCACTCCTTTCTCCCACTGCAGGTTGTTGCACAGGTTTCATCTCCCTTCTTAAATACATTATCCCAGAGGTGGTACCACTGTCATTGATGGGCTTGGCCTTGGCCAGCAGTGGATCCACGTTGGAGACAGCTGGCACTGGCTCTATCAGATATGGGGAAGCTTCTAGCAGCTTCCCACAGAAGCCACCCCTGAAACCTCCTTGCTACCAAAACTTTGCCACCCAAACCCAATACAGACAATGTCCAAGCCCTTTCCAAACATCACAGGGCACATTTCCTTCATATCAGTAAAACCACCTTGACAGAAGTGAGCAAACCCATACTGCTGGTAGCCCTCGCTCCCAAGAGAGCCAAAAATGAGGTGGACTGACAGGCTGGGGAGTGTTGACTATAGTTTAATGATCCCACCACATCTTTTGAAGCCATCAAATTACAATGCAGTGAAAATGCAGTGCTTGTAACCCTGTGCACATACATGTTTCCATCTTGGTAGTACCAGCTGCTCTGCACAGACCAATTTAGGCACCTGAAATCTTGCTCTACTGTCTTCCAGTACCACCTTCCTAAAGCCAGGGTTCTCTATGCACCAGCCAAAAATAAATACGGACAATGTGCATGCACAGCCAGGCACGTGTGTTTGGTCTAAGAATTGGTAGACTCTATTAAAAGATGACTTGTTTTTTCCCCTCTGTACCTCATGAACACTCCCCACCCTGCCTTAAAGGAGCCCAAATTCAGGCCACGAAAAGCATCCAAGCACTGCAGGAGATGGCACTAGAAACTTCATCCAGCTTTTAAACACCTTTGAGCGAAAAGCACTTTTCAAAGCATATGCGTCAGGCAGGTCTCAATCTGACTGTGGGTGTCAATATACGCTCCAGCTCTCACATGGCTCCTTGGTCCCTTCAGGGTTTGGCTCAGCCCTGCCAGAGTCCTGTGGAAGACTAACATGATTCCCTGAATCACCCAGCACAGATCTCATAGGAACTGTGATCCTGCTATCCGCTAAAAGCATTATTTCACAGGTTTTCTTATTCAGTGAAATTAAAGCACCCGGATTCAATCGTTGCTGTCCCAGGGACATCACGCCTTCAGGGAACACAGGGAGTAAACCAGCCCCTGCTTCTACATCTGTGAGTGAAATCTTCCTGCAACCCCTGAGGAGCACGTCCCTGCTTGACAGCATGGTAAAATGGGCAGAGTATTTCTGGCTAATATCACAAAGCCCTTCAGAGAGAAAGCAGAAGAAATGGCTGTGCAGCCTCCGAATTGCTCTTGTGTCCCCAGAATCTGCCCTGACTCTGGGGAAAACACAGTCACGTGGTCATTTTTTTTGCACACTGGTTATTATACCCCAGGTCAGGAAGCAAGCTTCATTCCTGATAGGAAAACACGTGAAAATCATCAAGGCACTTTGAAATGACTACAAACGCCTACAACAGTCTAAAAATAAGCAGCACTGACAATGTGTGCTGCACCAGTTATTGTCTCTGTTCTCGAGGCTGCAAACTGATAATTTCACACGCCAGCATTGAACTGAGGAGTCCAACATCTCCACCTAAAATACAAGCCGTTCTAGCAATGAAACATCACATATTTTTGTCACTGTTGTTTGTTCTGCAGTGGGAAATAGGCACACAGTGAGGAGGGTTGTGCTGACCGTAGCTGCCACCCATTTGGGTTTTCCTTGCAGTGTCCTCCCTTTCCAGCCAGCACTAATGCCTGCTTTATTTTGTTGGGTTTTTATCTCTATTTCTCAAAGTATGTATCTATAGGTTATATGATATCCTGCTGCTGCCTCCAGGCAGCCTGCCATGCATCGTGGAGGAAGGTTGGGATTGAGCTAGGCTGGGCAGCTCCGGCAAGGGGAAGAGATGGGACAGGGACAGGAGACAAACTATAGCAGGGGTTCCAGGGGGGTGAAGCTGGTGGCTCCTGCTGCCAAAGTGGGTCTCAGAGGGGTGAGAGCAGCGCATCCTGCTGCTGGAGCACAGCCCTCTGTCTGATGACTGAGCTGTTCTGTAGAAAGTCCAGCCCACAGGTTTTCCATAACGTGGGAATCAACAGTGTGCTATCAACAGTAACGGGGTTAAAAATAGCATTCCTCATGTCACAGTTGTCACGAGAGACATTGGCCCCGTTGCTGGCAGTAAGAACATGTACGTCGTGTGTGAACATGTTAAGTGTATGGTTTAATGGTGTGTAGGTGTCTGAAGTCAGGGGTTATCACTTGGTCAAACATGAGCCTCGAAATCGGAAATCACTGTGTCACGTTTAACAGGTTTGTACAGCACTGCTTTGCTCTTACTGCTGCTTCTGTGGCCTCCACTGTGACTGCATCCAAGGAGTGGAGAAGGTGATCATGGTCATGCCCTGAGAAATGCCTCCAAAATGCCTCTGAGAGCCGTCTGCCTGCTGTCAGACAGGCCACCCCAGCCCAGACCTGTGGACATGCGCAGGAGTTTCAGAAACAGTGACATTAACCACATTGGTTCCTGAATATCAATGTCTAAAGCTCTGGACCTCAGTCCAGACCTAAGGTTTATAGTGTAGATTCAGTGCAAGGGCTGGGGTCTTGAAATGACAAGATCACCGGGAACACAACCCCTGAGGTGAATAGCAAATTTCTTGTATGTTCTGTGGGGCAAGTTAAGTGTGGAGACCTGAGAAAAAGCACCAGGAGCTGCTCCTCGCCACCCCAAACCCACCCAGCCAAGGATGCACATGAAAAACCCTACAGCCCTCTCCAGAGCTGGGTCTGCAGGAGGAAAGCATCACTACTCCCTCAGGATCAAGAGATCTGTGCTCTGAAAAGCAGGGCTCTGCAAAAGACTCCTCAGGGAAAGCCATGGACCATGACTCCAGTGCCGGCTGCAGTTAGATGGCACCCTTGGACTGGCAAGAGAAAACTCCAGGTGTTGAAAAACTGATTCAGTCTCATGAAAAAGCTGAATTAGCAGGAAACTGTCCTGTTTAAATGGAAATTAAGGATATGCCATAATTAATGTCTAAGCATGAGACTAAGGAGGAAGGTGGAACCTATTCACCTGTGATATACTGTAAGTTCCCAATTGATAAATGTCAGCTAACAGGGTGAGTCAAAAGTAAAAAGCACCAGATTTTTATCTATCACAGAGATATGTGTGCCAGGAGCTGTAAGAGCCAGTGCCATGGAATAGGATGCTCAGTTGTTACCATGCTTTATAAAAGATATCAGTGGGTGTTTTAAGTGCTGTTGGCAGCTGGTGTCACGGATGGGGTGGAGATCTCAAAGGAGTTCTATTTCCTGGATTTGCCACAAAATCCTTTTTCATCCTTAACCTCTCAGCCTCTGTTTGTGTCCTCGTCTTTAAAATAGCAATAGCATCCTCTGCACAGCTCTTGAGAGAACTGGGGGGTAAATGGCACACTCTGAATAGGAAGTACCATACATAATATATGCATACCATATAAATATATAAGTACTATAGAAGTGCGAAGAACCTTGCTGCTGCTGGGTTTCAGCAGGCTGCTGCAGGGCTGATGGTTCCCTGTGGAGGGATGCTTTCAGGCTTTGTTATTTATGCCTTCATTAGAAAGAAGATCAGTTTGCACAAATTTCCTCTCTTCATCCTTGGGTGCTTCAAGCAATATCTCCCCAATTAATCAGTTCCACCTCTATCAGTCCTTGATTGCATCTGCTCCCAAGGAAACTCTGCTCCTCAGTTGATCAGCACAGAGGGTCAGGTCACAGAATCACTTCTTCACCTCTCAGTTATTTCACAGTGTTAATGACTTCCCACCAGGCTGCTGTTTGGGCTGTCTTTTTAAATCAAACGTCACTGCTAATTGCATAGATGCAAATCTGAGTGCCACTGAGAAGAAGTTTTTGTGCATCTTGATATGATGTAAAGCCAGTGTAGGTCGCTTCAAAAATTAAGTGCATGTATGACAGGTAGGTAGCCACCAGGGGATGTATCCCTTCCTCATCAGTGGGACTTCATGTGTTTGGGCTGCAGCTTGGAATTGTGACAGGGTCTGTAGGAAAAGCTGCTTTTTGTGAGTCAGCAGGGAGAGAGCATGTTCACAAAAGAGGCACCCACTGTGCTCCCAGCAAGATGCTACTTTGGTTCATTTGTCTTCCCTCCCACCTGCAGTACAGTAGCCAGGCCACAAACACTCGGAGTGATCTGGAAGAACAGGGAAGAAAACCCATACATAAACTGGAAATTTCCTGGCAGGGTGAGCAGCCAAATAACAGCTTTTCAGCCTAATTTCTATTTCAGTGTTCCCAGGCTAGCTAAAAGCCAGAGCTCTGGAAATGTGGCTTTCACATGATGAATCATAATAATAATAACAGTACTTCTGCTTGCAAAGTTCCCACGCCAAAGCGCTCGGAAAGCTGTGCTGAGGGATAACAACATCGTGATGCTATAACTCATGTTAGAAATGTGGAGGGTGGACAGCTGTGTTTCCATTCAGACCAAAGAAGTATGCTCTTTAATTAATTTTCCCATCCTGTTCTTGAGCAGCATGGCAAGGCATGAGATGCTGATGAAGGTGATGGCATAAGAAGTATGTTGTCACAGCCCCATGGCGAGGTCACCTGCTTCCACAGAGTTAACACTGTGGTCTGTTACTGCACAGCTCCTGCTGTTAGTGATTGAAGCAGCGTCTCTAATAGCAGAGGCAGTGCAGGGGAATGGCTAGGGCAGGAGCACAGTGCTCTGCCTGCGCTGCCCACACTGACTGGTTCCTGGCCACCTTTTCTCCCTCAGTATGTGTCAGTGTGTGCGCACACATGCACCGGCGCACACGCAGAAATCACAAAAAGAGGACAATCCGCAGCCAAGGGAAGCTGGTTCCCTGCTTGGTGGTCCCGTGTCCTGTGTTGCAAACCCGAAGATCCAAAATACAAGCTGTGTCTATCTTCACAACTCCAGCGCTGCCACCAGGGTTTCTGAAGATCCCAGGTACAAATCTGCATTTTATTTTGATAAAAGCCCACATCATCAACTGTGTCAGCTTGTGCTCAACTTCACCATCTGAGTGCTCCCCTTGCCTGCTTCTCACACTGCCTGTGAACCGTGATAGCAGAATCCTGGTTTCCATTCTAAATATGGATTTCTCTGGGACTTTGAAACATTTCCGGTACTCTGAGGGACAGCATAGAGTGAATGTGTTGCTGGATCAGGACCAAAACCTTCCCCCAAATCCCCAAATGTCAAGAATCAGGAATTCCCTCCCTTTCTGCAGATCATGCTGCTGGTTAATCAATAAATAAAAGAAGATGGAAAAAAAAAAAATGAAAAGAGAAGAAGAAAAGATGAAAAGAAGGCAGAGGCACAGAAAGAAAGGGAGAAACAGACATTTTCAGCGCTATTAGTTGGGCTTGGAGAAGAGAAGGCTTCGGGGAGACCTTAAAGCAGCTTCCAGTACCTAAAGGGTCCTACAAGAAATCTCAAGAGGGACTTTTTATAAGAACAAGTAGTGACAGTACAAGGGGGAATGGGTTTAAACTGAAAATAAATTCAGGTTAGCTATTTGGAAGAAGTTCTTTCCTGTGAGAGTGGTGAGGCACTGGCACAGGTTGCCCAGAGAAGCTGTGGCTGCCCCATCCCTGGCAGTGTTCAAGGCCAGGCTGGACAGGGCTTGGAGCAAACTGGTCTGGTAGATTGGTATGATTCTAGAATTGTTTTTACAATACAGTTTCTTTGTGGTTCCTCTCTTCTTTAACCCACGTTAGACATTAATCTCTGAAGGGTGAAAGTGTGGTTGTTTTTCCCTCATCTGATATTTTCAGCCACAGATTCCATCTCCTTCTTCAGTTTCCACAGAATCCTCTGCACTGACTTCTCAAGAATTCAGCCAGACTTCCTGGCAGAACAGCAGCAGCGCTGGCACTTGTAGCTGGATGCTCTCCACACCTCCAATTTCCATGAGTCACAGTCCTGCCTCCCAGCTTCTTGACATTCCTCCTATGCAATAACTGACACACAGAATAGGAAATTACAGCTGTATATACACACACACATACATACACATACATATACTGAGTAAATTAGATTTCCTCCTGTCACTCTTATCATTCCGGTTTATGACACATGTAGACATGCTAGTTGACTTAAATGACTACCATTTTCCATGTCCTGCCTCTCCCACGAGTCAGCTCCGCAGCTGCGTTGGGAATGCTTTCTGATGACAATGCTGCATTTTAAATATGTGCAGGTGAGCTCAGGAGCTAATTCTTTCTCCCACCCATGTGTTTATGTTGAGTTGGCATGACTGACTCAATCTATTGCTCTGTGCGGGAGTTGCTACTTACACTTGCAAGTGTAAGACACATTGGGCTTTGGGCTGTTAAGTGTTTTTAGTACAAAGCTGCAGTCCATAATTTCCACCTTTGTTGTGGCCTTGAGCAGAAAATAGCCTGCTGTGAGTGGCTTGAGCAGAAACTTGGAGAAAAAAGACTCCTAAGTGTCACCTAGAAATATGAATATCAGATTGATCAGCATCTTCACTGGCTTATGCCTGAGGCCAGGGCTGCCTTTCAGTGTGAATAAAGTCAGACCCTTCTGCCCTAACATATATTTTCTGTATTATTGTCCATGTTTTTGCCCAGGGAAGGAGTGCAAGGAGTGCATTGCCTGCTGCAGAAAGCAGATAATCTCTGGGTGTGCAGCACAGCCAGTCCATCAGATTTCTGTGTCCCTTTGTCAGATCACTTTGTGCAGAACTTGCTAAGCCTTCCAAACTTTACTGAGCACGCACAGCTCATCAACTTTAAATTAATTGAACTGCCAACATATAATGTTTGTTCAGGTTCACCACGTTTCCCTGTATTTGGGTTTTATTCCTGTGTTTACTCTGAAATTACACTGATTTTTCTGCTTTTATCTTTAATGCTTCTTTATTTAATCTCCCACCAGCCCCAGTAAGTCTTTTGCATGTGGTGTCTCTCCAGCAGTGCCACCCAAGCAGGGACCGTTATGAAGCTACTAAGTGAATGGAGTATTTTCAAGGAAGCTGGCAACGGTCTAAACCCATATTGGTACAGGCATTTCTCTGGCTGAACTTCCGGCTCCTCTGTGCTGCACCGTGTAATGCCTTAAATTTCACAGTTGTATTATACTGACAGCACTCTCACCAGGGAAACACTGTTCTGCTCTGCTGTGAAAGAAGAAAAGACTAGAAGCTCTCCTAAGAGCATTTCATGTGCTTCAAGTTCTTTGCAAGAGAAAGAGCACCTAATTTTAGTTTAAATGGATGTGAATTTGACATGTGAATTTGAATAACTGGGATGAATTATTGGCTTTTTGACATTAAAATATACTAGGTGACAAGTGCTTTTTGCATACTGTTATTTTCTGAAAGGTTCTTTTCTCTTCAGCATCAAATGATAAAGCTCTAATGCGTAAGAGTCCTGAATTTGCAGGAAGTTGCACTGAATGGTCTAATAGGTCATTTTCATCTCTGGCTTACATGGTAATAATAGAATAATGATAACAGAGGTTGCAAAGCATTCCTACCCTGGCTGAATTATCTGGTTTTTTTTATGGACTGGTTATTCATTGAGCAATGAATATTCATGGGGTTTTTTTGGGAAAGACATGGTGCATAATTTCACTTGAGTGAAATTAAACAGGACAGGCAGCCTTATCCTACAGCAGATCACAAAGGACTGAACTTGAGTGACAGGCTTGAGTGACAGCCTAAGTATGCCTGACAGTTGCAGAAGCCATCAGACTCTTCAACAGCAATTGTAAAGGCTTCTTACATTGTGTCCTTGAGCCTTTTCAATGTTAAAATTCTGCATTGAAGGAGAATGAGTTACTAATGCTACCATACCACGGAAAAATTCAGCGCCCAGTTTGACTCAGATGAATGCTTTTCACTATTGCTTCTCTCCCCCCATGCTCCTGAATGGTTCAGAGGGTCAAATGTAGTTTTGCCTCTAGACCAGCCTTTACAGCTCAGCCTTGAAAAACATGATGCATCTGAGCTCAGCTCCACAAGAGGGGAGAAAATCTGCAGCTCCTGGGCCACAGCTCCTGTGCCACAGCTCAGCAGAGGACACTGGCTCTGCACTTCTATAAAATATTGCTGCATATTGACCACCTGTTGAACTGCAGCTATTAAGGATTTTCTGTTAGAGGCTCCTGTAACTGCACTTGCAGTGGGAACTCAGCAGGTGAATAATAATCCCACTGCCTGTGTGAGCCCTCCGTTGCCCTTACACACACACACACACACACACACGGCTGCTAAGTTTATTTCCCCCTTGCTGACAGACTTGCTGCCAACTTTCCCTCCAGCATTCATCTTTTCCCACATGCTGCTGACTTCTGTAATCCTTCCCACTTCTTTCCCCATCTTCTGTCCATGTCAGCAAGGCTGATACCAAAGCTGCTGTCAGACACACAGTGGATGCAGGGGGCTCACCCAAGCAGGTAAATGTTCCCCTCATGCTCCCAAGAGCAGCAGGAAGTTAAAGGGAAGTCAAAGCCCAAACCTGGTGAGACAGCACCAGTTGTCTCATTAAGACTCAGGAATGTTAAGTGCCACTCTTAAAAACGGGGGATCTGAGGGGTTTCATTTATCAGTGCCTTATTTTAGCACTGAGTTGACAGAAACTGCACGGAGTTAGATCATCTTCTGCTCTGAGCTCCAGAAGATGACCTCACCCAGTAAGTCCTCACTTTCTTGTGGCTTTTCCAATGCCCCCTGGTGAAGTGGCCAGAAAACCAGAAAACCCTTGCCTAGGACTCAGCCAGCATGAACTGCAGTGGCATCTGGATGTCAACCTGTGCCATGCAGGGCAAAGGACAGCATTTCCCTAAGTCATTTCCCACTGTGACTCTGGGTGCTGCTGGTTTGGAGAGGGGCTGTGCCAGGACCAGCCTTTGGTGCTGTGCTGCTCCCACCAGCCTCAATCAGCAGGTCCCAGTCTGAAGGACAAACTCTGCTCTTTTTCCTCCAGTGCTCGAGGCATTCTCCTCTCTTCGGCCCTCGGCTGAATCTCCTGCCCCTTCACAGGTCTCCCCAAAAAAAGTACAGCTTCCAGAACCATGCAAATCTTGAGCAACGAAGAGAAAGCAAGAACATAATTTTCTGTTCACTAATCTACCTGATAATTCCACAGCTAGGATTAAAGCTGGTTACTTATTTACACAGTTTTATTAGATTTATTATGACTTATTGCACAGTGCCTCCAGTTCCACGGCAGGGAGTAGGTTGTCTTATAAATAAAAGCTGCTTGTTTGTTAATATATTATGAGCCTGCCTATCCCTCGCTGTAGTCAGAAAAAGCCCCAGGGGCTTTTGCAAATGCAATGCTGTTAATGGCAACATTGATCTGCTCTGCCTGAGGAAGGAGAGGGCCAGGAGTGTCCCATGCCTGCATGATGGCTTTAGGGCACAGCGACAGGATGAACACTTGAGACACTCATGAACATATAACCTATCTGCAGGTGGTCTGGCAGAAGATAACACATACAAGACTTTCAGGAGCTGCAGGTGGAAGCTGGAGGAGATATCCCAATGTACACTAGGGCAAGAGGCACCCATACTTTGAGATCCACCTCAAAGTCTATCTCTGAGTTATGTGGCTAAAGCTTCCTCTGGATCCTGCCTCAAGAGGTTACCAGACCAAATCAGAAACTCATTTTGCTTTCATGAGTCTCCTGTCTCCTGAACATGCATCAACAGATACAAATAAAACTGACAGCCTCTTCTCACATGGCATGGTAAAAATATTCTCTTTTGTTCTTTTACCGTGCTCCTGTGGCAGGCTTATAATGATGTAGGATAATTATACCAGAGTACATTTTTCAATTAGAACATCATTACTAGCTCACAGAAAATGACTAAATTGTATCATTTTGTTCCACAAGTCTGCAAACACTCTTTCAACTGTCATCAAAATAATAGTCATTGGGTTTCTGCAGATATGTCTAGGAGTGCAGAACTAATGGCCAACAAGACTGATGTTAGTTTAGATCTGTTCTCTTACTTGAGTGAGGTCTCATGTATAGACATAACATGAAACTGAAAAAATTGTGTCTTTGCTTGGTACAATTCTTGGTATTCTTCTTTCTCTTACCATCAGAAAAAAAAACCCAAAGAGATCTAGTAATTGTGATCACGCTACTGGAAAAGTCAGCATCTGTAAAACACCGTGACAGAGACATGCAGTAGTTAAAGAAGCACAGTCCTTACGGCAGTTAGGTCTCTGATGCCCATTGGTGACTGTCATCCACTGATCACTTCCAGTGACATAACTTCACAAAGTCTGAAACCACTGGCTGAAAGTGAGGTGATGCTGGAAGGAGTCTCTGGGCTCCTGGCAGAGCATGAGCCACAGCTGGTGCTTTGTTTCATTTTCATGCTGGTGGTTTCTGAAGAACACCCATCTATGGGTTATAACACCATCACCAGCCCCTCTTGGTTTAGGGAAACCATCTGATTGGTAGGAGATAACCCTTGGAAATCTGTTCCAGCTTTTTCTGTTTCAAGGCTTTTTCAGACCTTCAAAGGTCACAGTGCTTTAGCTAGAAGCAGCTTCTACAAAAACACTTCTTCCTTGTGGGATGGTGCTGATGCTTTTGTCTGAAGTTCAGAAATTATTCTTTTTATTTTTTTTTAAATAGGAATAGTTCAGATAGATACAATCCCGTGCAGTAGGAACGTCTTCCTGTCCGGGGAAGCCTCTTATTCTCAGATGAGACATTTCACTCTTTGCAAATGGGTTTGTAGAAAGGTTTTGCCTTGGGTCGTAGAATGGTTTTTCCTTCTCTCAGTTGGTTCATCCCTGCCTCCAGGGGCTGTTTCTTCTTTCCAGAATGTTTTTATGTGCTGCATGTTCCCACTATAGCTCCCCATTTGACACTATAGCTGTAAAACACTGATGATGGAAAGAATACTATTTAGTTAAATGCTTTCTGAGTTTTAAGGAAAACACTGTTTTTCTCAACAAGAAGTTTTGGTGATGTAACTGCAGCAAACAGCACAATAAACACTGTGTGCAGCAGTGATATGGTGAAACCTTTAGGTATAAATCTTTGACATTCCAGCTCTTTCCACTAATCCATGGAGTTGCAGCAGCAGGATATATTATTTCTTTCTCTTCTGGTTTTCTTCAATAGCCTCTTTCCTCCTCACAAAGTAAATTCTCTTGCCAAAGAGGTCGAAGCTTTCAACTCTTCATCCTTCGCCATTTCAGTACAAATTTCTGGGTAAAATGTGGAGATGGATTTCATTCAAAAGTGCTTTCAACATCACTGCTGCCAGTAACAACCTTCAAAGTCATGAGATGGGGGGGCAGTTCAGGCTCAGACTGCATGTAGGTGTCTGAGTGCTGCTGTCTACATGTCAGCAATGTCTGGATAGCAATTCAGCTGGCCAAAGGCACGTGCTACCTTACAGCTACTTGAATCCCACCACGGGCCCCACTGGCTGTCCTGAGCAGCTCTCCATTGGCCTTAATGAGAGGTGGGGCATCTAAGCAGCATCATTTTGGTGCCTGCGATTTGGATGTGATTCCCAGACAAGAAGTCCAGCAGATGTGGGGCTTGAGTCCATGCCCTACATATATCATTAGATGCCACTTATTAGATGGCAACAATTAAACTTGTACGTGCACGTGTGTGTGTGCTGTCCCAGAGAGAGGAGAGGCTTTGCTCTTTTGTGACACTGCCATTTCCGCTATGTACCAATGAGTAGGGTCTTCAAAGTGGGTCACTAAGTGCTCTTCCCTAGTGGTCCTTAGTCTGTCACTAAATAGCAGCAATCACGTTCTGACCAATACTGCAGCTGTCTGGCCAGATTTTCTCACCTGTCCAAAGGCTTTAATTTCTGCCCACGTGGAGATAAATCGTTAAGGGAGAATCTGTGTTCCTGGAAGTGTTTCTGTGCACAGGAGGGACCATCCGTTGTTGCTGCAAGTGCTGAGGGAAGTTGGTATTTTTAGAGAGAAAATGAGATGGCAGGAGTTACAGAATCGCAAAATATCTTAATTGACTTTCAGCAAAGCTCTGCATATGCGATGTATACCATATGTTTTGGGGCATCTTCCAGTGAATCAAGCCAAGTTTGGTTACAATCTCATTCTGTAAGACTCAGCTTTTGCAAAAATAAAGCCCTCTGGACTCCTCCGTTTCAGTGTTCTTCTCTCATGGATACTCCATCGCGGCATCACCTCACAAAAGCAGTAATATGGTGCAGAGAGGCCTTTCCATGGCAGCCTTCTGACCACTGCACACAGCCCTGTCTGCACTGTACAGCCATGCATGTCCAGAAATAATGAGGGATCTTAACAAATCTACCCCAAACACATCAACACCAGAAAAAAACCTAAACAACCCCCCCACCCAAAGACCTTCAGTTGATTCATTCGATGAATTTAAGCTCAGAGAAACTGTAAATAGCCTGAAGTTTCAGACCAGTTTGTTTCACATCAGATGAAGAGTGTCTGATAGTTCTTCTGCTTAATAAAAGACATTTTCTGTAGGCAGTGAGAAGATGTTTCTGACCCTTGTTGCTCTGATGGTTACAAATCAACTTTTGTCTCATAGCCCCTTTATGCTCATTTGTTCTTTTTTTCTTAATTTAAATTTATTTTGTATATGTAATTCTTTTCTTGGTAAATATATCCCTGGTATATTTAAGTATATGCCCTTAGCCTTTGCCTTAGTAGGCTAAGCTAGCGGAATCCTGTAAATTCATCAAAAAAATCAGATTCCCCACTTCTCTGTCTTTCCTAATGGCTTTTCTCCTTTTTTTTTTTCAGTTTCTTCTTCTTTACTGTTGCTGTAGTAAAACGGATTTAGCAAAATCTGTTCCAACTTCCAGCAAATATCAATATTGCTATTTTCCTAATGATGAATTAATTCATGTCAGCAGTGTTGACTAAAAGCCTTTACCACGTGTTTTTATTACTATTATTCATCACAGTAACTCACAGGGCCCTTACCAGCCTTGGAGCTCAGACTGACTATTGCTTGTACAAAACAGAACAGTGACCACCCTGGAGAATTTAGCGAAAACAGATTAAATGGACATTCAATACAGAAAAGTGCATCACCACCTCTATTTTACAGCTCATAATCAAAGATCAGATAAGAAGTGACTTCACAGCTACCAAATGACTGATATGTCTCCCTGCAAGACTGAGTAGCAAAACCTTATGTGCATTAAGGAGGAACAGCTTAGTACATATTACCGTTCATGTTCCTGAATAGTAGATTTGTACACTGATGATGGAAAACTTGGAACCTGATCCACTGTCTAGTGAAGCAAAGGGAAAAAGCTCTTTGCATTCTTCCCCACTAGAGTAAAACCCTTGATTTGTTCCAAACAGTCTGCAAAAAGTGATCTTCAAACTTTATCATTATCCTCTCTTCCACCAGCAAGTGCTAAATATGTGTGGAAAAGGAGACACTAAGTGGAGAGAGCTGTCTCGTCCTGCTCAGAGCAGGATGCTGTGACCTCTCTTGGCCTTTTCTACTGCTGCCAGCACCTTGCATGGCTTAATGAACTGAGCACACGTGAAAGAACAGCATCAGCAATCAGTACGTCCCAGAGAAGGAATGTCCAGCAAAGCATGGGCGAGCTTTCCTGGAAATAAAGTATTAACTGTTAGGCTGTAAGTTACCTGAGGTGATCAATGAACTGAGGGAGGAGATCACTAAAATGACCTCAGGCTGCAGACAGTGACCCACCACATAAGACCATCTTTGTGAACATCTTCCAAAGCAGTTGCTCTGCTGCAACACCTCAAAGGTGAATACAAAGAATGGTAAGATTTAAAAAACCCCAAACATCATTTTCCTATGTTTTAGGCTGAGGTCAGCGAGGTACCTGTTATATACAGGAATGATTCGAGCTGAGCAGACTCCAAAAAGCACAAAGACCTTTTCTTTCATTTACTGCTTGCATCTCCCTACTACACAGAGACATGGTGCTTCCCCCAGATGTTGGACTGGAAGCCCGTGGAGCCCACCCCACCTGAAAGGGAACCTGACTTAGTTTTGATGTCTTCTTATGAGTGGAGTCTCATGTGGGGCATGCTAAGACTGAGCACCAGGAGCTTCAGTTTGCAAGGCAGGTCCTGGGAGCTTGCTTGTGTATCTCACTCCATATGAACACCTCTATGTCTCCTGCTTGGACACCTTGTCCTCCCCCTGAGCCATCCAGAGTCAACCTTTGAGCATAGTGCCATCTGGTGAGACTTGAGACACTCACGCAGCCAAACGTCACATGTCACTCACAGACTCCTCGGGACAGTAAAACTTAGAACTGATCTTAAATGCCAACACACCTCTGAAACAGATTTCAGCAGGAGAAGCAATGATAGGCCTAGCATTCACCAAAACTGGATCATTTGCACAAGTGAGTCTGCTTGCTCAGGTAACAGCCAGAGGTCAGATTTACTATAGCTCCAAGCTGCAACGAGGTCTGAAATTGTCGTTTTTGGCTTCTGAGGCCCAGGATACAGAGAGTTCTCAAAAAGACCCAAAGGCACCACAAAATACTGTGTTTGTTATGCCATGACAATACTGCATCAGCTGCCTGGAGAGCTGCTATCACCTCTTCTTTGTGGAGGAGTATCTCAGGGTCCCTAGGGAATCCCCTGGGGCTCTTGCTCAGATAGAAACTGTCCTTGAAAGCAATATCACTGTAAAATAGAGGTGGTGTTTTCTTATGAAGGACTTACTGTCTGTTCTTGATGCCTTCTTTTCTAGCCATGAGATGATGACCTGTGCATGGAAACGCATGGCTGTGAGAAGCCACAGGGCTGGCTGCCACTGAAGAACCTTTCTCACAAACATCCTGTGAGTCTGGGCTCCCACCTCAAACCTCTCAGCTACAACCTGGTCCCTTTGTGCAGGTGATGGAGATCAGGAGCCAGTGGGTGCATCCTGGTTTATGGTAGGCACTGCATGAGGTGAGATTTCACCTCCCAAAACAGAGATTTGAATGTGTTACATAAACATACATATATACAGATGCATAGAGGGAAAAGTTATTTCTCCGTGCATGGGGGGCTCTAGCACGTACCCCTTGAGACAGCCCTACAGAAGAAATAACCACAAACTTAATCAAATTCTGCCTTTCCTGTCTGCACAGACCCCAGAGGTGGCATTGTGATCCAGACTGCAGATAACTGAACGAGACTGCCAGCGATAGGGACATCTACACACACAATGCAGGTGCCCAGCCCCACATCACATCAGTGCAGACCTAGCCCATACAAGAGCTGTTCTGATAAATATAGGCTTCTAGAGGTGCCTTCAATTACCCTGGACATCTATACAGGGCTGGCAAATATGAAATAGGACCTACAGGAGACCCACACCCTCCTGCTCTGGTGGCTGCAGGCCAGGCAGGATATCTACAGTGTTTAGGGAACTAAGCAAACCGCCACATAATATTACTACTATTCATGACAGTGACTCACAGGGGCCCCACCAGCCTTGGAGCTCAGACTGAGTGTTGCTTTTACTAAACAGGACAATGACCGCCCTGGAGAATTTATCCAAAACAGACTAAACAGACATTCAATAGGGGGAAAAGTGCATCACCACCTCTGTTTTACAGCTCAGAATCAGAAGTGCCTTCACAACTATTAAATGACTGATAAGTCTCCCTACAAGACTGACCAACAATGCTTTACATGCATTAAATATAAGCTCAGCACGTATTAGAGTTCATGCTCTTGAATAGTAGATTTGCACACTGATGATGGAAAACTTGGAACCTTATCCACTGTCTAGTGAAGCATAGGGAAAAAGCTCTTTGCATTAGGGTGACATAGGTAGTTCATGGGTAGACAACTCCTAACTCCACACATGTCAATATTGCACTGAACTCCATCCTAACTCATCTGCAGTCACTTCACTGTTCTGCAGAATTCCTGCTTTGAAATCCCCTCAGCAGCTTTTCTCGTTATCACTTACCACAATTACTCTACACTAAACATATGGTTCTGTTTCCCATGGGTTAAGGCTACAAGCAGGGATTTTGGTCCTCCCTTTTGGAGGATTTGTATCTTCAGTTCTGTTGAACAGATACCATGTCAAGTGTGGGTTGCTATCCTCCAGCAGAGGGTAAATGCATTGACAGGTGGCAAAAGGCGTATTTTATGAGTGGGAAAAAGAAATAAACAAATGAAAACACACAATGTTTTCTTCTGTTGTCGGTAGAACAGTGCATTTTATTATGGCTGTGTGCACTGGGAGTATTAGCTCTGATCTGCAGAAGCGCAAATTAAACTGCTGATCTAGATTATCATATTTCATTATAGTAACTTTACAGACTTTGACTTTTTCTTATTGTATGTAAAACCTTATGAGTTGTCAGCTTTTGTTTGTCAACTGTATTTTAGAAGTGAGAGGTTTATTCCTGCTATTACATTAAAGGAGGCATTTAGCTTCCAGGAGAGTTCAGCATTTTATTCAGCTGTGGTAACTTTCCCTTCTACTCTAGCACGAAACACAATTAAGACAGAAATGTTCAGTAGTTTTATTATGCCCTTGTGTGGGGAGCTAATCCCCACTTCATTTTTCAGGGATTCCCAAAGGATTTTACTAACTCTACATGTTTGCCCAGCACACTCTGTAGTGGCATAAACAAAAGATACATGAACCTCAGCAGGGGCTTTGGCTTTTATACTTTAAGCAATTCCACTCTTTCTTATCATAAGTTTCATGAGCACTGGAATTTCCTGGTTAATATTCTGGCCTTATGGATAAATTTTGCTCACATTTATTTTGGCAATTTGTTACTTTGGTGGGTAAGCAAGGAAACAGAGGGCTGGGTTTAAATTAATGTATTTATCATTTCAAGGAAGATTCTCTTTACACAGAACCATGCACAGGTTCACCTCTGAATTACCAGTGGGAGGCAATCTCTGATGAATGGCATTCAATACAAATGAAATAAAGTTTTTTTTCCTTTTTTTTTTTTTTTCCTGTAGGAAACCAGCAAACATTCCTAAGGAAATAGTTTCATTAGTAACTTTTCATACTCAAGTGTTCTGTTTTAGTCTGGCTTCCTATAGAAACACTCTGTGAGCATAGTTGGAATTTTACCCTATTCATTGTTTGTGGCCACCCCACATTCTGCATCTAACACCTTCCCTGTGAGCTGCTGCTACCTCTTCCCATGGAGCTGAAGGTTCATGGAAGTGCCAAGCCATTGTGTATGTGGAGGACTGTGTGTGCCTCTGTGTGTGTGTGCATGTGTGTGTGTGTGTGTGCGGTGAGGGAGGCTGGAGCTCTTTTTTTATCCGTTGCTTTTAGTGTTCAGTGACGTTTCTCACCATTTTGTCAAAAAGATCTAATAGTACCTGGTGGCATTCCCACAGCGCCATGCCCTGCAGTGCATCTCCTTGAGACACAGAGCCCCCTCTGAAGCCTCACATTGTGCGTGAAAGTGACCTAAAAAGCCGAACCAGAAAAGCAAAGACTTTGACTGTGATATGGTTTATACGTTAAAACCTTAGTTTGGACTGAGCAGGGAATGAACAGTCAGCACTGCAGGTGTGGTACCAGCTTCTCTGCTGCCTGGTGCTGCCTGAGCTCAGAATAGGAGCATCCCCGGGATGTAGCAGCAGGGTTGAGCTAGTATTTCACCTCTGTCACTCTGCTAGGCTAAGGAAAACAGGCAGTCACATAACCATGTGGTCAGTGCTTTCTCCAGTGCAGATGACCATGCAGCAGGGAAAAGCATGGAGAGTACAAAAACCAGCATGTGCTTGTGTTTGTGCACACGCACATACATTTTGCTTAACCAGTAGCACGCAGTTAGTCATCAAACACCATCACTTTCCTTCCCTTGGCTGACCCCAGTGTGGATGCCCTTTTCTCAATGCAAGACCTTTAGCACTGGGAATGGTACTGATGCTGAACTGTGTAAACCTGATTGCTGAAGGCAGAGTTGTTCCTCCTGAGCTGGAGCAGGCACTTTGTCAGCTCCCCACCGATGACTAACGCAGCAAGTAACCTTTTACTCCTGTGTGGGCCTTTCCAAAAGGATTCAAAGTGCACATCACTCTTTATTAATGCCGTCACTCCTCCCACAGAGGAGCCCTCCCGCAAACCCACTTCCCCCCATTCAGAACAAGGGCTTTCCAAAAATTGATGCAACACCTATAATTAGACCTGAGGTACCAAATCGTCACCTGCTGATGGGCCGGTGACCTAGCAAGTAACCGCCTAACAGACCTCTGCCAGGGTGACACTACATATATAAACCAGATAACAACTAACGTTACGTATGTGGCACTTTGCAAAGAGCTCTATCAGCAGCATTAGTAGGAAGGGGATGAAATCGCATGAAGAAAGAACCAAGTACTTTGCACTCAGCACTGATTTCTGAATAAATGAATTATTTTTGATTCTAAATTAAAAGACGTTGCAAAAGAAATTTCTATTTTCTTTCCTCTGGTACAGTCACAAATGTGTAGGGTCCTTTGCTTCCCCCTGCTGACACCCTGCAACGGCACAGGGTGGGCTGTGGCTCCAGCCAGCCGTGGGAGTGGGGAAACTAATGAGGATGGGCTTTGCAGGCAAGAGCTCCTTCATCCCACAGCTCTCATGGTGCTGCTGCCGAGAGGTGTGCAAGTGGGCAGACAGGAGCAATAAAAGCAGCTGAGTCCCCCCTGCACCTCATCACCTGCTTGCCAAGCACAGCTCTGGGGTCCCACCGGAGAGGACGCGCCCAGACGGCTGTCTCTGAGGGCTGGATTTTGTGGTTCCTCTCCCTAGTCTCTCAGACGCACAGGTAAACGGATTTGGCACCTCCGGCACTCTCAGGTAAGAGGGGTTTGCTGGGAACCGGGCAATGTGCCGGGATAAAAACCAGAGTGGGGCTTTGTTGTTTGTTAGGAAAAAATCATCTCTGGAAGAGGACTTTAGGTATTTTAGAAAGGCAAAAAGAAACCATTCCTTCTAGCAGTCTGTAGAGAAGGCACCTTGCTCTGGAGGGTCTTGCTGGCCCACGTGCACCTACTGTCTCCCAGCACAACTCACTGGCAGTCGGGAGCCGTTGAGTGGGAACCAGGGTCTTAGGAACCCCCAGCAACTCTGCCTGCTGTGTTCATCAGTGCAGAGTGAGGCACCTGAAGCTGGGGGAGGGCAGAGCTCAGTTTGAGAAGACCGAACACTGTAGGACAAGCGTGGTGGTGACTCTTGTTTGGGCTGACACATGGTAGGGGTATCGTGAAGCTCCCTTTTGGGTTTGCTGTGGGTCAGGGATATGTCAGTTGGTTACTGCTCCTCTTTTGACTTTTGTTACCTTAACATTTAGAGTAAGAATGAGGACCAGAAAAACAGTTCACAGCTAAAACTGGCTGAAATAACAAAGGAACCAGGATGGAGGCTCTGTTTTAAAACTTAGCACTGCTGCTTGTTCTGAGTCACAACAGAGGCAGCAGTGTGTGGAACAACATGAGTGCCAGGCAGGGAGCAGCCAGCGCTCTGGGGCAGACCCAGGCACCAGCCACCAATGGAGAGGGCACTGAGTGGGGAAGTGCTGGGCAGGCTGGGGGAGGCACAGGGGTGCTGTGGCTCTGCTGTGGATGATTACAATCTGCCACCTCAAAAAGTGGCTGTGTGGAGAATTCCAGACCCCTGCAAGGGGCTCAGAAACTTGTCCCCTCCTGCTGACCCCTGTAGCACAAGAGTGGGTCCCTTCACCTCAGGCAAATGACCGCAGAGGACTAACGGGGGAGGTGCAGAAGCTGGCGTTGGGCTTAATTTTTTATCCTAGTTGTGGCTGAGTTTTCCATTTTGCCTGTGACTTTCCCAACCCACCAGCAAGCCAGCAGCAGGCACTGGGCAGCAGGACATCCGCCCTCCCTTTGCATGCTACCAGCCTTCATGCTATCCTGCTTGCAGTTTCCTGTGAGTTTCAGTGATTGTTTCTCCATTTCAGTTGGGGGACAAAGCTGTTCCCCAGCCACCTGGCTGTTGAATTGCACTTTAGCACTCTCATCACACAGGAAAAGACTCATCTTTAACACCAACAGCAGCTTCTGCAGGACCTCTGAAGGACTGGGGAAGCAGCAACACCAATTTATCCAGCAAACATAACTTCTCTGAGGGATTTTTCAGTCCTGTAGAAGTCAAAGCCAATGTCTGAGGAAGGACTGAAACCATCACCCGGTGTTTATGTGTGCTGTGTCCTTGTGTGAACACGATTTGTGCAGCCATCAGGAATGCGCTTTATTCATCTCGCCTGTTAAAACTCAAGGCTCTGATTCACAGTCATTTCTAGGATCCATCACTAGATGGTGTCATGCTCCCAGATACAGAGCCGTCCCTCCGTTTGCCTTTTTTCCTTTCATATAAAATAAGAGTAAATTTAGACTAAACATATGCTTTATCCTCTGTTCATAGAAATGCAGCATTCCCAGCCACATGCAATTCTGCTCAACATAATTTGGTAGTCAACCAATTTTTAATATGGCATTGGTTTTGTTAACATGGTTTCTGTAAGAGTTACTGCTATAAAAGTAATCCTTGTCATGAACATTTATGTAAAGAAATATTACTGCTGTCTGCATAATTTAGAATATATTTGTCAGGAGTCAATGGCATGCTCAAAATGAGTGTGTGTTTGTGTGCTTTCTGAGAATAAACCTGCACCAAAAGTTTAGTTCAAATTAATGTGTCATTTGCTTGTGGAAACTGCCACAATCCCTTCCCCCTTCCTGTTTTCTTTGAGCATGCAACAGTGCTTGCCTCCTTCCTTAAAATATTTGTCAATACTTGCAGCCCAAAAGTACGGTATTTGCTCTTCTAAAGTAAGGTTAGGCGACCAGAATGAGGAGTATTCACTCCTCACCGGTCAGGCACTCACATATAATCTCCATTCCAGTCCATTGTTCAGTATTGATTGAGATGTCCACTGGGATTTGCAAGGCTTACTATGGCAGTAATACCCATCAAATGAGGCTCGTGGCACAGTATGAAAATGAGGGCTGGAGAAGGAGAGAGAGAATTCAAGAGATGCCTGATATGATGATGCACACTAGAAACCTGTATATGTATATATTGGTGTCTGGCTGCCACATGCAAATATCTCAGCATGGGTTACTGACCTGGTGGGGTGACTGCAAAAGCTTCAGTCCCTGCTACTTGCTTGGCTGCTCACCAAAAGGTAAAGCCATATTTACCTCTGCTGGGAAATAGAAACTGCAATGCCAATACGCGAGGAGCAAACCCAGTCCATTCCCCATGGCAGCACAGGGTCGTGTGCTGCTGCAGCTCATAGGTCTCTGGGCTTGCAGGAGAAAGCAGACTCCCAGGAGACACTCAGCTCTGTTCAGCCATGTCTGGTAGGGCTTGGACAGGATTCAGAGGGGGATTTGGCCACATATAGGCTGGGTGGGACAAGTCTGTGCTTATCTTCAACACAGGTCTGGGGGCCTGTGATCCCTAGTAGGCTCTGGGCCAGGTTGGGCTCGGCATTGGATGACAAGAAACTCCACTGGGGTGGGCTTCATGTCAACTTAGAACAGAATAAGGCTAAGCTTAAAATATTGCTCTTTCATCATCAGGAAATTTAAAGAGGATAATTTGAGGTATGGGCAGAAATGCAGCTTCCTCTGTCCCATCCTCCTCCGCACACACCTTCATCTATCACAGTTGCTGTTGGTGGTAGACCTGTGGTGACCCTGGCCAGAGGCTGAGGACTGGAGTGTGTGTGTGAGCTTTCCACACTCCCGTTGACACTGGATGCTACTGAACTGTCTGGCGCTGTCTGACACCCAGAGCTTGGATGCCTAGCTGCTTGCTCACCCCCCACTCCACCTTGTAAAAGTTCTGCTTTACAAAGAGCTACTTTCTAGTCCAGCTACTTTTTTATCAAAGGCATCTTGTTCTGGGCTCCCTGTGGTTTGCAGGTTTTCTTCTATATTCCTTTTCAGCATCCTCCTTGATCTTAAAAGTATTTTCATCCTCTCTCCTCCCCTTTTCTTGAAATCATTTTTGCTCACTAAATTTTTTTTGCCTAGGTTTGTGCAATGAACCTTATCTGCTACACAGGGTTTCCTCATAACAGTTAAATACACTTTCTCCCTGCCCCAACCCCAATTAAAATGAAGATAGAACCCTTTACAGTTTTCAGAAAGCCAGCATGAATACTTCTTCCCCAGCTTTCCTGCTACCCCAAAGCTCTAGCATTAGCAGCAGGCAAGCCCAAAGCCGCTGAAAAGCACAGCTGATAATGATGGGTGCTGTCTGGATTGTGGGCACTCTGAGATTTTAGAGGGCAGTGAAAGTCTGCCAAAGTTTCTGAGTGACTCTGGGTAAGTTAAAGACACTTTTCATAACAATATTCATTTCTGCATCCTCACAGATATCCAAAAAGGATCTTCACAATGACTGCTGGCCTGGAGAAAGCCTGCCACCGGTGCATATCGAAAATTGCCAGCAATGGTAAGGTACTTCTGGTAGTAACCTTCTGTATTTAAGTATCCCTGTTGCTAAGCCGGGTATATGAAGGAATTCAGATGGTAACAAGTCCTGCCTGAATCTTCTACTGAAGTTCCCTTTTATTCCCTCCTTTTGGAGGAATTTCCTTTCCTAGGCAATTTCGGGCACTGATGAAGCGCACAATAGTAACTCTATCCCTACAGCACCTCCCTGCTGCAGTATTTGGATTACAGTGGACCAGCATAAAATTTCAAACAAATACAAACACCACCAAGTACCTAAATATGGGCTGCAGCAGAAAAGCTAAGCAATATGCTGTGTTCGTCTCCTGGTTCGTGTGGTATCTTACACGTAATTCGGCGAAACTATCTGCAGGGAAAAACACCAGGTAAAGAGCAATGCAGCCAGCTTGGGAACAAAGTCTCCCAGAACCAATTCCTGCAAAGCAAAACTGCTGCCAGCCTGTGTGTTGACATGGGAACATGGGGCTGGAGATAGAATATGGTCAGGAATAGCCCCCTGTTTCACCCAGAGACATTTGGAGCAGGGTCTTCTTCCCTCCATTTGCCCAGTCCTTGGCACAACAGGCATGGGTAGCCCTCAGAAGAGGCCACATGTTGTGGGTAGGAAGTATCAGTTATCTGAATGGAAGTTTTTCACAAGACAGCCTGGGCTCATCCAGGCTTTAAAGCAACAGGTTCATCCTCACATAGTGGAGAATGCAGAGATGTAAACCGACAGCTCCTGGACTGGGAGAATAGGCTGGTTCTTGCCCTCTGAGAAGCAGCACAGCAGAAAGCTGACCTATGCTGATGGCTGAGGCAGGAGCCATACGCTTCAGGGGTGGGGTTTTGTAAGACCAAAGAAGTATCATTTGCATAAGGCTAAAATCCAAGGGTTTTAAAGCAGCTTACTCACGCTGACTGCTCCTCCTTTTAACTCCGAGTTGCAAGCGCATTTTGCTTTTGCTTGTAGGCAGTAGCAATTTCTAATTCCACTCAAATATGAGAAGAAGAAAACCCCTTGACCACTCACCAGAACTGACACTTCACCCACACTAATTGCTGCATTTACCAGTGTAGGGCTGTTACCTTGGGGTCTTTTATAGTCCTGCTTTTGGCTCCAATTGAAAATCTCTCAAAGTTCAGAATGACCTTTCATTAATGGTTAAGCCCCTTAAACTCCTTGCTGCCTTGCAACCCTTCAGAGAAAACCAAGCCAAGGGGTACAGACTAGGCCCTGGCCTGGGTTCAAACCAGGCTCATCCTCAGGAAACCAGCACAGGCAGGGAAAAAGAGGGGATTTTCTGCCCCACTTGTTCATGCTCACCTTTGCCCCAGGGGAAAGGAGGCCTGGGGAAAGACAAATACTGAGGGATGCAGAGGCTTGCAGTGCTCTCACTGCACTCCAAGAAGCCCTTGGAAGTGGGATTGGGCTGGTGTGGGCTCCCTCACAAGCCACACAAAGGATGTGCAGGGGGGATCTGGACACGTCGATGAATATCACAATGAAAAAGGCAAAAGTGGTATTTTTTCTGATTTTTGTTCCTACCTGTTACAAGCAAAATGTCACCATTCCTTGCTGGTATTAAACTGCCGCTGAGACTTTAATGATGACAGAGAAAATAAGTGATCTTTCTGACACTGTTTTTGAAAGAAAGGGATTAGTTCTGATCTCATGTATGCTTTCTTACATGGAAGCACTCTCTTGATTACCCACAAAGATGCCCATGAATAAGGCAACCCAGAAATACTGCTCCAGGAAACTCATTAGCTTTAGTTTTTCATTACATTTAAGTTCAGAATCAGCTCAGCTTTAGCTATGGATCAGCTAGAGCATCCAAAATTGATTTTCTGTTCATTAGGTTGCAAACCCTCCTGAAGCACAGTGACACTTGAGTTCACTTTTTCTCATCATCTTATGTGTGTTTTTCAAAGAGCATTTCAGCACAGCCCCACCCTTGTCCCTGTAGTCTCCCCATATTTAAGTGACTCCAAAGAGTCAACCTACCTGTGCAACATCATTTGAATTCTTTTCATTCTTGGTACAGCAATTTAAGTTCCGAACATTAGGGCAGTCTTTAATTAACTGACCAATCTTATGGCTAATCTACTACCTGGGTATTGCAAAGCAAACTGATGGCTCTTTATGGAACGCCTAAATCTTGTTTTAAAAGTACATATGCAAATTAACCACAAGGGGCTGAATCTGGAACCTAGACCATGGCATTATTGCAGTTCAGTAGCTAGAGGCATGGCATAAATTCCAGACAACCCACTCTGCAATACTGCTTACCCCCAAACCACCTACATCTACACCTGCATCTCTGTTTACATCCTTCCCGTCTTGAAGGTTTCCAGATTACTGGCACCTCCTTACTCCACACCATTTCTGATGAAAGAAGCATTGTTGATGTCACTGATGGAACCTTCAGTTTTAGGTGGTGTGGCGCTGGGATAGTTGATCTGGGTACCAGACTATTTCACAGTAACACAACCCTGTCCAAGCAAACAGAGATGATGGACAGCAAACCCTGAGCTTGGATTGTGTCTCAAGTAAGTTTTAGCACACTTTCCTTGCTCCTTACAGTGGCTTAGCACTGGGACTAGAGACCTCCATGGGAATAGCTGTTACTTACACTGAATCCTCCAGCTGCTGAGTATCTAGTTTGTTCAGAGATGAAACCACCCCATGGATGGGATTACTGCCATTTGTCCCAAGAGACTATTCTATCAATATATCTCCTTGCTATGGCACTTAGACTCAGGGACAAAGCAATCTTTGTTTCTGCCCAAGTTCATTTCATATCTCTGCCTTCTTAGCTCTGTGCATCCCTTACAGGTCCTTTTTGAGCGTTCAAACCTTGTGGTTATTTTCTCTCATTTGGCCACTGGCTAGCCAGGCTGAACAGATTTAATTGTTTCCCTTCAAAGTTAGTTCATTCAAGTCTTCTCTGCATATCCCATCTGATGTGGTGACATTTCCTGTCACTCAAAATCCCTGAAAGACACGCAGTATCCACAGCTACCAAACCCTTGGGCAGACTTCTCCCTGGTCTGTAAAACATATGGCCTTGCTGGAGCTAGATCCCCAGAGAGATCCATTGAGATTTGCTTTGCCACTGTAGCACCCACACACACTGCACCCTTTCTTTTCTCCAAGTCCCTATCAATACTGCAGGGGATGCCTGAAGATACTGTGGAGGAATAAGATGTGAATGAAAACATCTGAGGCCCATCTGCACTCCAGCCTGTTACACTGTCAGTGCTGCTGCACAGCACACCTGTGTGACAAGTGACATTGCTACTAAGCTAGTGCACTACAGTCTGCATCTGCCTTGGGGAATGATCAGTCCTGGGGCTGGGCCAGTTGACCCGAATTTTCCCACATCCACACTGCTGAGAGCCAGCCCCCTTCACAGCAGCATTCCTATGGGGAGTCTGAGGGAAGTAATGTGAGTTTACACACAGAGTTTTGCTCCTCAGCTTGCTCATGCAGATAAATCCTGGGGTAACTGCACGTTTTTTTGGAAATTGGTAGCATCTCATTTAATATATATATACATATATTCCTTTTTTGTCAGGAACCTGACAAGCTATAGACCAAAGAGCATTTGGGAGTGATGGTAATTTACACAACACTTCATTTATTACTGTGTTTATTATCAAAGAGCTTGTCACACACTCTACTGAGTAGGTTGCACTACAGCTGTATTAGCATACTACCTAAGAAGAGTGGGTAGGTTGAGATCTGTACTCATAAATCACTCCTGAAAATCCTATGAGAACTCTTTTTACCTGAAAAGATACAAACTTTTCCCTGTCTTCAAAGTAAACAGGGACAGCCGGGGATGATCTGAAACTTCCAAATGCCTTGAAAAATCATGGCAGAACAAAATAAAGTCTACAGGTGAATTGGTGTTACCTCCAATACAGCCTCCGGATCTGTCCCACGTGCCAGAGGACAGCTCATCTGCTGTATGCCCTGAGGCCAGGCGCAGAACTGGGGGCAGAAAACAGGGGAGTAGCAGGAGGAGAGGAGGAGAGCTGCACTGCACAGGCATGGCTAGGAAGATGTAATGGATCAGGCACCAGATAGAAGAGAAGCCATAATATAACATAGAAAAGAGACTATAATGGTGATTTCAAGTTGATTTACTTCTTTGGCAAGACCCTGGCAGGAGTAACTCAGCTAAATAGCAGATTTGTATCAGCTGACCATCCCTGCTGGGAAGGAGACACAAAATCTGCACCCACTGTGCCCGCAGATGTCAAGGAAAGTGCAAGATACAGAGCCACCTGCTCTCCCCTTCCTCTGTTGTGATTCCAGGCTGAGTTCTTCCCTTCACCCATTTCCTGGCACATTAGGACTCACTGACTAATGCCTCCCCCAGGAGGACTTCACCAGCGCCCCACCATGCACTGTATCTTGGTGGTACAAAGCAGGGGCCTTTTCTGTCTGACGCCCTGACACCAGCCTTGTGGAGCAGAATGTTCTCCTAAGTCATTCTTAGAAACACTTCCCTCATCATGTTCTGTTTTTTGAGGCTAACAGTCCCTTTTTGCTACTTTTTCTAGGAATAGATCCAGGGGCATCTCTGTGAGGTGATATCACCAAGTTAAAAATACCACGAGCCCCACATGTGAAGCTGCACAGATAGCAGGGTCATATCTGCTGAGCTGGGCTGCCCTGAGGCAAACACCATTTTCTTGAGCAATTTGTCTGTGAACCATAACGGGGCAGCAAAACCCAGACAAAATCCAGGCAGAGTGTGGCTGTCTCCTGAGCAGCAGCTCTGTGAAAACCCCACACGTTTTGGGGATAACAGTCTTCAGTGCCGCTAGAGGCATTGAGAGCGGCTGCGGAGCCCTGCCAGTTGTGTAGTCAGTTGCTGAGAGTCTCACTTTGTTAAACATGGAACTGGAAGCCTTCCCAGACTACACATCTGCCCCTTCAATTCGAGACCTAAGAGGCTGCAGCTGAATGGGGACATAATGAGTAAATACATTCCCAGCAACTGCTTTGGGAGGGGAATTAATGAACCATTATCTCTTTCTCTTGAGCTCCAAATGGTCCCTGCCTCCCATTTCTCCCCTCCAAAGTAAAGCTATTGGGTAGATGTTAGACACAGGCAGACATTGACACCTGTGTGCCAGATGTGCAGCCGCACACATACATGGGCCTCACCAAGCCTTTTACTGAGCTTACCACAGCATCTCTCCCCAGGGGTCAGATAGACCAAGCCCTGCATGACTAAGAAACTATATGATGCCTCCTCCTTCCAGGGTCCTGAGTACTTGCCTATGCAGCAAGGGCAGAAGCAGAAGGTGGCTATTAAACCACAGGCAGAGGTGTGACACCGCTGAGAGCCGCACTGTGATGACAGAGCTTCTGGCAACAGCAGGCAGTTGATGCAGCTCCTGCAGACCTGAACTGCATTCGTCTGGGTAGCAGATAAATGAGTTGCCTAGGCTGAGGGCACTATGTGCAGCTGATGTTCATGGGTGTGTTGGTAGCCCAAGTGAGCTACAATAGCATTGCTTCTGAATATGAAAATAATAGTCTAGATAATGTAAAAGCAAGAAGACTTAGAATGAAATGTGACGTGATGAAAAGGGAGGCTCTAGGCTGAGTTGTTCTAATGAGAGGCTGTTGGTGTTTGAAAGAGCTTACAAGGGTAGGGCACTATTCAAGCAGAGGAAGAATTCCTGTACTGTACAGCATGTAAGAGATAGCAGAGGCTGAGAAAAAACTGTGAGAGAGAGACAGAGAGATAGGCTGATGGGGATAGGAGGAGAGTGGCACAAAGGAACAGAAATGCTTTTTTAACTCAAAATATCTTCAGTCTCTACCAATTTATAGAGATAACAAGCATGTTAGTCCTGAGAAAGAAAGATGTCTCTCAAATGCTGAAGTGCAGGATCCTCATCCTGTGCAGAGAGAGAAAGCAGCATGTGGGGGATGGGGTGTTCCCATGAAAAGTGTGTCTGTGAGTCAGCCTGATGAATCTGCCCTGAATTTCGATGCTGCTCCTATGTCCTCTGTCTCAGTTTCTCCTTCTGTAAAATAGAGGCAATGATGTTTCCCTTTTTCTCTAAGGCACCCTGAGGGTGATGCTTTGGCACTGCTGCAGTTTCCCAGAGTGGCACTGTACACAAGGTGCTGGCAGTGTCCCCACTCTTGCGCAGTGAGGAGGATGCCATTTGCCCTGCAGAGGTTGCAGTTCTTTGGCACAGGGAACTGTGTGACACAGTTTGCCTGGGGAAGAGCTTGTCCCAAACCACCCCCAAATGCTTGCTCAAAGATTTTTTTTCATAATCCTCTGAGGATATATCCCACTCCTTTTCTTATCCATGCTCTTCTTGGTCTATGGCAACCTCCACTTACTGCCCTTTTGCCATCTTAGGCACCTACTTGCAGATTAAGCCATTTGCAGAAGCGCTCTGCAGGGATGCTTGGGCACAGAATGTCCTCATTATGTTTTACTCTCATTTTACAGTTTCATTTTAATATTGCCAAGTGTTCTTGATTAGGCACAGAGGTGACAGCTCTTGTAAGACAGGCTGCTCACTCTTGATGGTATTGTTTCTCTCTTTCTGCAGAGGTAAGCATTCATCCTCTGCAGCATCAGGCTGTGCTGGGAAAGTTATCAGAGCTCAGATACATCAGCAGTTCTCTGGGGAGTAACTAAGCACCTCAGATCCACTCATCTGCTAGAACAGTCTGTGCACCCCTAAGAGCATCCTTCCATGCAGTTTAAGCTGATCTATCAAAATGACAAGTCCCACTCCTTGCAGCGGAGCTGCTGCCTCTGTTTTCATGAGCTGAGCTGGCTCAGGGAGCTAGACCAGCCAGAAACCGTTCACACCTTCAATAAAGACAGTTTATTTAGCTATCAGTAAAAACTAAGTGAAATGACATTAAAGTTGCTATTTGCTTAGCAAACAGATACGGCTCATCAGTTGCCATAGATTAGCTGATGCAAAGTTACTTGTTACTGCACAGTCAGCTGGCAGTGCCTCTGATGCTGAGGGTTGCTAAGGTAGTATTGGTGGCTGAGTCTTTGCCCTTGCTAGGAGTAGTAGCAACAAAAGCAGTTTGTGCTCCTCATTGCTTTTCCACTGAAACAAGGACTAATAATGTATGAGTTAGAAAATGGAAGCTTGAGCTCTGGGAGAATGATAAACCACTTGCTGGTCCCGTCATATCAAACGCTGCACCACAAACGATATTCCTACCTCGTCAAGTGCACTACATTTCTTGCTACACAACCTCACGGGCAAATAGTGTCTACAAAGCCCTAGATGGAATTGCTGGTCTCTGAAATTCAACCAGTCCCAATAACAGTCTTTCTTTTCTCATCCACAGCATGCTTTATATTTGGGCTCCTTGCTTTCCTTGCCTTACCACTGTCGATGACTTTTATAGGTAAGTAGCCTACTAAAGCAATTTAAAACCAGGAACTTCCCAGCACTGTGTGGCAGGTTAACACATCCAGAGGGAGAAAGGAGTCGGAAAACTTAGTTAAATGTGTGTATTGATACTTCAGCTTCAGACAGAATCGCAGCCCACAATGAATGTGCTTGAATTCTGACCCTATTTGTCTTAAATACCCCCCCAAGAGTGTCTTACCTCAATACAGGGCTCTGTCTGTGGGAGGAAGCCCAGAATCTGCCGCATGAGAAGATTTCATTAATCAGGATCCCTCTGTATTAACCTCACTGCAAAAACTGCTTATAAGCGTAGGGCTGGAAGCGAAGAAGAGATGATCTAGGCTGCTATTTCTCCACCTTTTTGAAAGTGATACCTGGTTTTCAGCTCCTCTGTCTCTGTCTAACCCCCCAAAGGCTGGATTTGTGAGTAGCATTTCAAGATCAAATATTTAAGAAAGGAAAAGGAAATCCTTTGAGCTGCAGAATTTTATACATTTTTAAACTGCACAAGGCTCTTCTTTTCTTAAGCATTACCTTTTCCTTGCCACTAGCATAGATTTTATTTATTTATTTATTCATTTCTTTATTAACTGAGCAATTTCTTACACTTCATTGATCCCTTTGGGCCTTTCACATCCTCCACAGGGTTGCGACCCCCACTTGAGGAACATGGGTAGAGACACCTCTGCTTTCAGATAGTCTCACATGCTCACAGCACCCCTGACAGATGTCTGACTTGCCCTTGCTCAAGGAAATTCCACAGCTTCCCAAAGAGCCTATTTCAGCATTTTATTGCTCTCACAGACAAAATATTTTTCCCCATATCCAACCTAAATCTTCCCCATGGCAAATTAAACAGATTACAGCCTGTCTTACCTACCGCGGTCACAAAGACAGATTGGTCACTGTCCTTGTAGAGAGAACCTTTGGACTGTTTGAAGGCTGCTATTATAACCCCCTTCCATCTTCTCTTTTTTTCCACAGATCTCAAAAACCCTCTTCTTTCATCCTGACCTCACAGGTCACTGTTTCTGTAGCCTCGTTTTTGCATTTTTGCCTCCCTCCTTTGGCCTCTGGCCAATGCAACTATTTTTTCCTCCAATCCAAAAAAAAGATGGAACACAGGACTGCAGCTGAGGAGTGCAGAATAATCAGCTCCTCTGTTTAACATGCAGGATTCCTGTAAACATGCCTCAAAAAGAAACATGTTCTCTCTGCACCAACTCGTTGGCTTCAATTTAGTTTATCATGCATTGTAATCCCAGACAGGTTTTGGCAGTGCTGCTTCTTATCAGATACTTCTTGGTTTTTATTTACACTGAAGTGTTCTCTCCTATATTCGGTGTTCAGCTTTATCAGCTGTCATCTCGTGGATTTTTGATGTCTTTTTCCAATGTAACCAAACCACATTGATTTTTAAGTCTTGTCCTCAGGAGCCCTTACAGTAATTCCAGATGGGCGTCCTTGAGAAGCTGTTTACCTTCTGCTTTGTTCATGAAAGGCGATACAAAGGAACTCTGCATGCAAATGTTATGGGCAAGATGCATCCCTCCTAGATTTAGACTATATGCATCTGTAACCAAGCTCAGTGCCATGTGTTGCCTTTGCAATTGATTGAGAAAGTCCCATTCCCTTTCTAGGTGTCTGCATTGAGATGATCTTTAGGGGAGTCAGGACACCTCACCTGTTAGCAGGTGCAGTTAGCCAAACTCATACAAAAAGTGTTCAGCTAAAGGTTAGTGCTGCTTCCTTTATCTGCAGCCTTCTGAGTACCAGTGATGACTGTGGAAGGATTCTGATTAGGATGTCCTAATTAGGAATTAGGGAGTTCTAATGAGGGATTAAAGAGCAATTAGGAAGTAGGGAAATGGACTGAACTGTTCCATCTCAACACAGGCTGTTATGGTTACTCATGACTTAAAATTGCTATTTATCCCTTAAGAGGATTTTAGCTTTAGCTTTTCCCCAGGCTGAATATGCCTGAGCCATGGAAGAGAGGTGAGAAGGTATAACTCAAAGTGTGGTACAGCTTGCATGCATATTGACAGGCAACCCTCTAGAAATGAATCCAGGGTTGGAATCTGATCACTTATAATTTCCTTGGAATATTTCATAATACCCTTAAGATCAGTGAGAAGTGGGAAGTGTATGGTAAGATATTAGCCTGGAGCTCTGGGTATCTCCTGCATCAGATATAGAGCCCCTTTTTTTTCAATTTACTGAAATTAAGAGATAATGTCACTGTAATATACTGTTGTCAGAGGATATTGGTTTCCTGCATCTACAGATCTGCAGAGGCATTTCTAGGAAAATTAAATGTCAAGCAAAATGCAGATATTTATTACCCGAGCAAAAGCTTCTGATTTTCTGCTAACAGTCTGTTACCATGATCTCAGAGAATAACTCGTTGATGTGCCTTCAGTCATTTTGGCTCTTGCTTTCTGCAGAGGAAAACAGAAATATTTTCGAAAGTTAACAAACACATTATAATAATATTTGTTAAAACTCAGAGATGAATAACTGGTACCCCAGTAATACTTAACATTAACACACTAACATTATACGCTTTTAAGTCTGGTAGCACTGCAAATCACAGTAGAAATCAAGATACAAGAAAAGGACTCAGCAGATTTTCCAAGCTCCAAACCTGTGACTTCATTCAAGCCACAGATTGTTTAGCAGCTTTCTAACTTTTACTGATAGAGATGATCCCCTTTTTTCACTAAACACTCTAAAAATAGAGATATGGAAGCACCTCATAGACATCTTCCAAGAATTTGCTTTTTAGTTCCTGGGACAGTGAAGGATTGCTCCCAAAATCACATTCTTGTACATTGTCCAGACTACCTTCATACACAGTGCTCCCCAGGGGTAGTTATATCACATTTGAAAGCTGATGGCATCATTTTCTCAATAGGCAATCTAAATTTTCCCCTGCTCAAATTTATCCCAGTATTATTCCTCATGCTCATATCTACATCAAATTATTCCTCAGCCTCTCAAGTGCTCTCGATTGTTGTCTGATGCCTATTCTCATAGTCTGTAGCTTTATGTGAAGGCCAGTCTTGCCTTTTAGCAGCTGTTAACATAATCTTTCATTGCATTTCAGTCCTTCACCGTTTCTGTGAGTTTTCTCTGATTTGCTCATGTGCTTTCTGATAAAATGGTGCCCAAAAGCAATTCTTATGAGAAAAATCCCCTGCAGCACCTAGCTCCTAGTGTGAAGCCCACAGTTCAGGGCCTGACCAAGGTCTGTACTAAGCGATGGCAGCTGCAGTCATCCACTAGGAACAACTGAAAATAGCCTGGCATGTTTTGTCCTCTGCATCCTATTAAAAGAGAAGGAGGAGAGTGGGCACCAGACATCAGATTAGCCTTGCTATGCAGCAGCTCTCCTTTACTATAAGATAGCGATACCTTTACTCAGTCATTTTCAGCTTTCTGAGAAAAGCAAATCATCTAGAATGAGGCCAGTCCTGTATTGCCTTTCATTCATCCTGACCTTTCACCTCATGGATAATCATGCGTCACAAGGACACTTGGTTGATAGTGATCCATTGTCACAACACTGCCCAAAATGGTGTCCTTAGAGACACTCATACCCTGATCACTCACAACTGCTCCTTCCACTAGGCTAGACTTTGTGTCCTGAATCCCACTGAAGTGTTGCTCTGCGGTAACAAAGAGGTAAAATATGCAAGTACCTCTGATCCCTCAAGCCTCCCATCTATTTTTCTCCTTTGGACACATGCAAGCTGTTGGACATCCTTGTGGTGTCTGAGTTTGCAAAGGTTGCTGGTTTGCTCACTTGGACTTACATGCTGGTCTATGTCATGGTCAGGTTCAATTGCTCTTCACGCTAAGCCACAGATTGCTCTGGCTTGCAGGAAGCATTGTACTAGAAACAGAGCTTTGATCTCTCACAGTCCATATATCCCATCCTTAACAGTCCAAGGAAAACATATCTGGTGCTCATGGGAAAGAAGAGCTAGCACCAGTGCTCTCCTACTAGTTCTGGTGTTCCCAAATAAAGCAGGCGCATGGTCTGTGAGAACTGATTGGCTCATCATTTCACTCTAACAAATATCAGTGCCCATCTGTCAACAGTAGGTCCTATTCAGCCATAGTGTTGTATTTTTTAAGTTACTACTGTATCACCCTGTTTCCCCACCCCTTTTGATGCCATATCTGCCTGCAATATTTCCCCCAAATCTACAGATTGCCACTGCTTGTCATTCAAATCATTCCCAAGAACGGCTGCTGTCATATTACATATATGAATGGACTTTAGAGTAGATTTGTCTGAAACCAGAATCATAGCTCCACGAAAAAATTAAAAAAACCAACCCAACAACCAAACCAAACTGGCACATTCATTTTCATGGGTTTTTTTCTCCCTCAAACTCAAGTCTCAGTAACACGCTGGAAATAGTAATTGCCGAGGTTCCCTAACTGAAATGTATTCCCTGAGATCCCTGGCCAGCTGCTTTTGTGGCAGGCTATTACAAGGCCAAGGACTTTTGAAACCCTGGCAGCAGCTTTCTGAACATGATATAATTCATTATGATTTCCTTGCTGCCCATCCCTGTAAAGCTGGGAGCCTGAGCAGGTCTCGCTATTACATAGTGGCAAAAGGGATAAAAAATTACAGCCTTGCAACAGGGGACAAAAAAGGACAGAGTCCAAATCCATCTCTGTCCAGCCCTTTTCAATTATGAGACGGCTGGTAATAGATGCTTAGGGTAAAAGAGAGCACTGCACTCCATAGCGCTTACACACAGCAGATCACCCTGTACCCTATGACTAATGTAAGAACTAAGCAAGTAGCCACAATCCACAACATCTGTTAATACATACAGCATAATTGCTATGAAAAAAGTGCAGGAGAGGTTTAGGACATCAGCAATGTTCTGGACCAGCAATAACCCAGATTATTTAGAGAAAAGTAAAAATTTCTCCTTGAAAATGACATATACAAGAAGAAAACAGAAAATCCTTTCTGTTCTCTATAACTGATCAGGTGAAGCCCTGAAAGACGGGATCAATAGCAATAAAATTATAATGTAATGAACAGTTTAAAATTGACTAAAAATGCCGCCGGGTAAGAAATTTGGGCAGAGCATTCATCCCAGCTAACTTTAGATATCTGCAGCTGGCTCTCTAGATTCCCTGTATAACCATGGAGAGAAAAAGGCACTTTCAGGACCCAACTCATCTGACCTATTTTGAATGCCTATCTTAGGATGAAATGAATTGAATTTTACAAGTGTCTATTTCTCCCTATTGACTATAGAGTCTAGGAAACTAGTTCAGATATGCATGCCTGCACTGCAGACATCTATATTTGGACAAATGAGTCTCACTGCCACAGACCTGTATCACAAGCTTCAGTGTCTACTGCCAGCAACATCCTTATACTGCCACACGCTCCCTTCCCTAAAACTTACCCAGGTTTCTAGCAGTAGGTTTGGTGGTTGTCAGGATCCCCAGCTCCATAACAACCAATGCTGTTAGCCTCCAGCAACCCAAACAGCTCGGAAACTTGAGCTTCTGTGGTTTCCTACCAGCTGCCTGGGAAGCTAAAACAGTTCCAGGGGCTCTCACAGGCACTGGCTCCCAAGCTTTGAGGCATCTGAGTCCGGAACATGCCACACTCATGGGAGCTAATGAGGAGGAAAGGCCTGGGAGAAGCTTTCCAGAATTCCTACTTTTCACAGTTTTGATTTTTCAATGACTTTTCTACTGCTGATGAAAATTTCCTGTCCAGCTCAGTCACTCATTTAACAAAGATGCAGTGACTGAAGATAACGACCTGTGCACATGGATCTAATCAGTAATGCCAGAACAACATTCCTTGTTGTTACCCTTGCTCTCTCTCTTCCTTTTCCTGCCTTTTGCTTGTTCCTGCCCCTCACTCCTGTGGTGGGAGATGCAAGCCTCCTTTAATTCATCCCGCATTTCAATAGACACCGGATGTAAGTCTTGGGTTTAAGCACTTGACTTGCAGCATCTTTAGTTTTCACTGTACAGCTTGTTGCACTATTTAATCACTTGAGATAACAAACTAATTTTTTGCTATTCAGGAATGAAGTTTTTGGAAGATTGCCCAGTTCAGCCACTAATTCCATTATATCTGTTGGTGGGTGGCGTGATTGGCAGCTTAAAGGTAATGTGCCTTCTATGTGTGAAAAATACTTCTTGTGACTAGACTTTGACTTGCTATTTAAGAGATAATGATAACTCCAGACAGCTATGTGCATGCAGTATTGAAGAGAGCTTTCAGAACTGGGTGCTTGTTTCAGCACCTAGAACACCCATCAGTGAAGTGAGATGCTAATGAGTTCAGCACTCAGCACTGTCCCACACATGGTGGTGTGACTTTCTCCTACACCACAGCATCTACCATTGCTACAATCCCTACTGAGGGAAATGACTACATAACATGGATGCCTGTGGTAAATGTGGTCCTATTTCCACAAGAGATCCTCCAAGCCTGCCAGACCTTTCTCCTTCATTTTCAGACACAGGATGGACAAGAAGTGAAGCTACTCTCCTAGCTTTGAGAATACTACAAAACTACAGATATTTGTGCACAGCCCTTCATGAGCTCAACTTATTCCCACTCTGACCTTGCCAGAAGCAATGACTGAAAAACAACAGAGGCAGCACCATTGCTTCCTCCCAGAGTAAATAAATCCCTGCATCACAGCAGGGCTTATTAATCTAGGCACAGTATATTCTAACCACAGCATCTTCTAACCACAGCTACCTGTCTTCTAGTGGACTATACTCACATTTTTATTGAACCTGAGCCTGGCTGCTTGACAAGTAGAGACACCTCCATGTCTGTGTTACATCCTGGTCATTATAAAGACGATTCTGCATTGACTCTAGAGTGAAGGATTGCCCTGTTGTGACAGTTCCTTTGCAAATGGTGTTATCTGGCTGTTTGTGGGCATGAAAAGGCTTGTCACAAGATTACAGAGCTACTTGAAGGCTTCCCAGCAGGATTAAGCAGAACTATTTTTTGCTGTCCCAAAGATGTTCTTGCCAAAGGAAAAGGGGTGGAAGGGAAGAAAAAGCTTTGAAACAGCACTGCAGGGGCACGAAGGGCTAAGAACAACAAGTGCTACCAAGGGAGGGAACATCTGCACTGGTGGTGTTGCCTGGCCTGCATAGCTAATGGGGGTGGCAGCAACCCAGCGCTCGCCTACCTTCCGAGGAGCCCAGCACCAACACACAGGGTAGACCTGATAGCTTGGTTGCATTCTAATGTTTCAGTTAGAGGCAGCATGGCCCTTTAAAGGGAACCTGCTAGTCTCCCACTTGACAACACTGCGTACTGCAGCCAGTAGACACTCCAAACAGGAGCTAACTAGAGTCCCCTTTGATAATGTTTCTAGACGTTTTTCTTTGCCAGGATCAAAGCAGGGGAAAGAATATTGGTCTGCAGGTCTCAGCTTCCCCTGCACTCTTTCGCAGTGGTAACCAAGATGCAGTGCATAACTGGGATATGAATCAACCCCCCTGAGGACCTTTGGTCAGTAAATAAGTAAATGGAGAAAAAAAAAAGAAAGTGCTTAATCATGTTACAAGGAATTTGTTGTGCTATGATTTCTACTGGCAAACGCTTAGTCATTTGATCACACCAGTGGCCTTATCTGTATACTCAAAGGTTCATTTAATAATAGTTTAGAAAAGATTAGAGCAGAATTGAAAAATTTCATGCTAATGAATTGAAGCCTTCATAAAAAATGTTTACTTTTTCTCAGCTACTCCTGGTTTAAAGTCAGTTTTCCTTACCCTAAATAAGATGGTAAGTGGATCAGTTAATATTCATGCTGACATCAAGTAATGGCTTGAATTTGGCTTCAGTTGACAGCGGGACTGACCATTTTGCAGTCTGACAATACATTTGGTAAGAATTTGATTGATCTAGCTCGTGTCGTCTTCTAGTTCTTTATCTGTAGCCAAATTCCACCTCTTCCAACTCTGCCTCTAAGTTCATCTGACTGCACCGACTCCACTGAGCAGTACATTTGCTTGATCTCTGAAAGTTAAAAGGTCAGAGAATGGCTATAGGATGAAGTCTGAATGAACACTGTCCTGTGATGGACATAGTTTAATGGCAAGTCACTCTGGCCCAGATCTGTAGGCTCCTCATCGGGTTTTTCACAACCTCCAGTCTTTTAAAAGGCAATGGTAACCTACAGATATTCACCAAGGCAACTGGGCCATTCCACAGTATCCAGAGATGCCTGCTGAATTCATGTCATGCTGCTCCATAAATGTAGATTCAGCATTTATTAACAATGTGAGCAACTGCCAGAACTTGCTTCAATCACAACTTGGTAAGGCAACAATCTGTAAGAATGAAGTACACTCTCCATAAACTGGTTAGATGCAGTTGAGATCCATAAATACACCTGAGAGGTTTCTCTGACTTCCCCAAAGCTGATGCTCATCTGCCATTTAACCTCATTCCCATTGCTGAGCTTGGTGAAGCTTGACTACAGGCAACTGCCTATATGCTGAGTTAACCACAAATCTAATGAGCTCCACAAAGCTGCAGGTCAAGCCACAGGTCCCTGTGCAGAAATATCAAACCCACTGGCCAGGCAGGTTTTTCCCTCCTGTGTGTCATGAGCCTGCCGAAAATAAATGTTCAGCTGAGAAGACGATGCTCTCCTGGTTTGAACAAGCCTACCTGCTTGAGTGTTCAGCTGGATGCCAGGCATTCAGTGGAAACACCATTTTTTTTCGCCTGAGTTGGTGCTGGGACTTTAATCTCTGTTTCTCACAAACTGGTGCCAACATCCGGGCCAGAAAAAAGAAGCTGGTTTTGTGAAAAAATATTTAATCTTTTGTACATAATTCCTGGATCCTTTTACTAAGCCTTGCCTCTAAAAAATGGGGCACATGGAGTAAAACCTGAACCTGACAGAATATATACCCAAATGGCTTTTCCTTAGTCAGTGTTCTCACCATTGCTCACTGACTAGTGATGAAGGCATAAAATGGTGCTCTTCTTTCTTATTTCAAGCATAAAAATGAGCACAGAATATAACTGTGGGAAAGAGAACATGGCTGAGAACCCTTACTTGAACAGTGTGTCCCTCCCCTTAGCCAGTTATAAATCCACATCTTTTACCTTTCTCTCTGAACTTCATTCCTGGCTGGGCGAGTCAGCTTCCTGCTCAGTTGGTTTCTTAAAGTTCCTTTCCCAAAGACACAACTCTCTGCAGGAACACAGGGACCTAAGAAGGGGAGTTGCAATTACAATAGCTAGTGCCTTGTGGACTCAGCCAAGTGTTTCAAGTGTAGCAAGGTAACACAGGTTTCACAATGTTTGGCCCAAATCCTTGTTTAGCCCTGTATATACCTTTCCTATAAATCTACCAAAATTAAGAAAGTCATTTAGGGGACAGAAATTTGAAAGCTTCTCTACACTGCAGTCAACCTACTGACACACTTTGTATTCTGAGGCTGAAATAGAAATCTTATAAGCATTGCTGATGAGTCCTACTGAATTTCCCTGCAGACCAGACCTTCCTATCCCCACAGTATCTTGGTGTTCCACCTGTTTGCTGATTCTGACTGAAGACAGGAATGGAGCAATCTGAGAAAATGATGCTTAATTGAAGAAAACTTGACAGAATCATTCAAAGTATTGGAAGCAAATTATTTGGGGTTTAGGTCAAAGTCTAGACTGTTCATAGTTTTACTTAAGCTGATTAACCTACATAGCCATTAAAAATAATGAGGAGAGACAAATTCACCCACTACAAGGCAGGAAATACTCAAGTCATTTAGCAGTTGCTCTAATCTGTTCTTAAAAGTCTACAGTGTGGGAGCTGCTGCTGTCTCTTTACACAATCTGTTCTCACGCCTTTCCATCCTCACCACTGGCAGGTTTTTTTCCAGTGTCTGGCCTAAATCTCACTGGTGAATAAACTGTAGAGGAAAAATACATTATTTTCCAGCAGGATCTGCCTCATTTGTGGCTCCTCAGCTTTCTCCTACATGATTTTCCCACATCCAATTTTAATTTGGCCCAAAGACTGCAATGACCAGAATGTGTCAATTGACTTACTCCCTTTTGTCTTCCAACGTCTCCAGGTGACCCTCCTGCTGTACGACTCAACCAGGATGAGGCAGCTGCTTTCCAAGTCTGTTGTGATTGATGACGATGATGACGACGAATATCCCTGGAGGCAGAATGCTCACAAGTACTACATCCACCTAACCCTCAGCCTTTTTCTCTTTCTTTGGTTCATTCTTGGGAACTATTGGGTTTTTTCTGTGTACCTGCCAAATTTCATCCCACCTTTCCATCAGCCTCAGGATTACTGTGACAAAACCCTGTACATTTTTGCTGTTGGTGTTCTTATTATTAGCCACACTGTTCTCTTTCTCCTTATCTTTTGTAGCTGCTGCATATATTGTTTTTCCAGGCAAAGATACTCTTCTGAGGAAGACTAAATGCTCCATAAATAAACCCCCAGATGTTTGGGAAAGAGTGTATAACAAGGAATAGGCAATAATTCACCTTTGTGTGCATCTTTGTTGTACTATATATATGTATGATAGCAGTCAACTGCAAGAAGAAATTGTAAAATACGGTGCCATCTGGAAAAAGCTATGCTGGAATTCAGCATAGTCAATGTAAAATTGCAGCTATGGATGGCAAGGTGCACCCCTGCTAACTTCTACATCCCTTTTTTAACTCTTAGATAGTCTATCTGGAGCAAGCTCTTGCAGATGGCAAACTCCTCTAAAACCATGTTGTTTCAGCATAGTACATCTTTGCCTATAAAAGCAGCCATGTTGTTCTTCTCACATGGATCTGAACATCTCTATAGCCTTGCTGAGGTATGCTACCATCCCTGCATTACAGATGAGGGAGCAGAGACAAAGAGATAAAGGGCTGTATTCAGACCACCTTGCATGGTGCATGGACTTTGACAACAACTTAGATGCTCACTACAGAGCTATTCAGGCCACTGTTAGACCAGCCAGCAAGTAGCTATGACAGAAGTATGAGTATGTATAAAAGGCAGCCTGAATATGGCCCACAGGTATCTTCTGAGCTTGGATTTGAAAGCATTTATATCTACCTTTGGTGCTAAAACAGATAGTCTGAATATATCCATATATATCCAAAACATCCAAATTGAGCCAAGGCCACAATACAAATCCTTGGCAGAACAATATATGCTCAGCATTCTCCAGTCTGGGGAGACTGCTCTTCTCCATTTTTCTTTTAGCTGTAATTTGTCAGTACCACACCAATGCAAAGGCGGTTGTCACACCATTGTGACCACGTTCATAGAAAAACTGATGATGTTATGTAGGTGTTTTAAATATAAAAGATAATAAAAAAATACATGGGCAGGGATGTGAGAATTTCAAGTGGATGTGTTCACTACAGCAGTGCTCTAGTCATGGTGTGAGTGTACATCTGATTTGCTCATCTTGGTGCTGTACATATGGAAATCTATACTTAATAGACAGATGCAATACAAACAGCTTTTAAGTCAACACCAGGATCAGTTTTAAAAGCACCAGCATGCACAGAGACAACTGTTTTGTGGCATGTAATGGAACAAGCCTGTAGCTGGTCCTGGAAGATTGCTTCTTCATGTGTTGATGAATGCTGTGTAAAAGTGCTCTTTCTGCTTTTGCTTTTATGCACTTCTGTTACTATGGTCAAAGCACAGAGGGTCCCCTCTATACAAGCACAAGGGTGGCCCCAGAACAGGAAAAGGATGCATGTTTTGGGTGTCTTTTCTGTTAAAACCCATGCTGCTGAAACCTACACTTTAGAGAAACCTGAGAAGAGTTATAGGATGTCTGTGGAAGGGTGGGAGCTGTAAAAGAACTTCAACAATATGCTACAGCTGAAGAGGCTCTGCCCAACCATCCTTCCTGGGACTGAGGCTGAACACAGTGTGACATCTGTGGGAATCACCTATCTTCAATCATGAACATTTAATTCAGGAGCTATTGGATAGATAACTAAGGGTGTGTTCGGTCCATAAGGATTTTAATTCAGGCCCTGGCTTCAAGAATTGTTTATTTCCAGAAAACTAATCTTAGAATGAAAGTAAGATAAAAGGTGAAATATTCTGACAAGAGAGCAGCAGCAGTGTAGCATTCACCTCCACAGCAGCCACTCGGGAGAAGTCACAGTCAGGCCGTCCCTTATCAGAATTCCATGGGATGGGAATTACTAACACTGCTGGCTGACTTAAACCATGCACAGCTGTATGTAGGGAGACATGACCAACGGAAATATTTCCTTTTATTCATAGGCCTCAAATTGTGTCTGGAAGAAATCACAGGCTATGTTTTCCCTAGAGTCATAATAACTCCATCTATCACTCAAATGCAACAAAGCAGTTGCTTATCATTACACATGAACTTTACCCAAAAGCTTGGAACTGGCATAAAAAAGAAAATTATACTCAGCTGATACTACAAAAAAAATTTAACAAGGAAGCAGCTACACACACTCCACCCACAGGACTCACTGCCTAATGCAACAACTCCCCGTTGTTGCAAAATGCTGTTAGAATCATTCTTGACCACAAAGAATTAAGGGCTCATAGCTCATACTCCTGATTAAGTCTGAGTTGATTCCCATGTCACTGGTATCCAGTGACCTTGCAGCAAGTGATGATGTGCACTCTCCTATCTGAGCAAACACAAGGTCATTTTAGTTCAGCCCTGAGGAGGTATAAGCTGAGTCACATTCCCTTGTGTTTTCTGTGTGCCTCTGTGAGTTACAGCAGCTCAGCAGATGTGTAATGATTCGTCAAATTTCAGCCACACAACAGTAAGCCCAAGGCCTGTGTCTCATTCATGGGAGACTAAGACTGACTGGCTCTCTGCAATCTACCATGGAGACTTAATTCTTTCGGTGTGACAACCCAGTGCATTCATTGACATCTTGGGAAAGTGCTGCCAAATCACAGTGCTAGTGTTCAGTACCTGCTTGGCACAAACACAGAATGATAGCAGAAGTATTAACGAAGCAAAAGGCATTTGTGAAATACTGTGAAGGTATAAAGAGTAAACAAAAAGCTCTGTTTGAACTGGGAAAGAAAATTTCTGAATTGATAGTATTTATTTGTGTACATCAATTTGTGAGCATCAACACCTCCAAAAGTGCTGGAGCCATCAGTTCTGTATCCAGCAAGGTCTGAGCGTGCCTTCTGCACTTTGATCGCTACCACCTCCTTCAGCAGGCTGGAATCATGCAGGCGTAGAGCAAGGACACCTAGTTTTGGGCACAGGATTAAATGCAACTGAGTTACAGTGACTTACTGAGTTACAGTGACTTACTAAGTTACCAGTCCATCAACAGCATACTTTCTCTTGGGTTGCTCAAATGGCTAAATAACACACTCAACTTAAACCCAAACAGAAGTCACTTAATTGCAGGCACTTTCTCTCACTTTGGGCTAATCTAGGAACCGTACATGGGCCACAGCACTTCGACTTGCAAGCAGCAGCTTTTTAAATTGCCATAAACTGGTGGTGTCCCAGACAAATGCTCAGTCCCTGGCAAAGTGGGCACATTTCCTCAGCAAACAGCTCTGGGGTAATTATGACATTAGAGCCCAAAAGTCAAATGGCTGAAAATACAATCTACACCTTGGTATAAAAATGTTTCATATATTGCCAGTAGACTAAGTTACAAATTGAAAATATTCATTTTTTCCCAAAAGTAATATAAATGCCTTCTGAAAACTGGACAAAATACATCCTTCAGCTAAATATTATGAACTCAGAAATATGTTGACTACCATGCAGGAAAACAGCTGTAACTGCTCCAGTGAAGTCCCCTCCCTGTCTTGAGGAAAAAAAAGTCTATTTCTAGCTTTTAAAGGAAAAAAAATTACATTATTTCAATGGACTAGATAGCCTGCTCACTGCTGGCTGTGGGTACTACAGGAATCTAGTAATGTAAGGACACAAAGAAATTTCTACATGCACATACAGACTCTAGACATATACACACCATAAATGCAATGGTAGCAGCCATGAAATAAATCACACTTATTACAGTTTATTGCCCACAGGATATTTCTCCTCCCATTACTCCACCTTCTTTTGAGCAACACTGTTTAGTGTGAGGTGTCCCTGCCCATGGCAAGGGGGTTCAACTAGATGATCTTAACATCCTTTCCAACATAAAACATTCTATGATTCTATGATTCTTTAGCAATGGGCATAATATTCCAAAGCAATAGGAAGCAGCTTCCCAGAGCTATTTTAAAAGCTGCAGCCAGACAGGCAAATGTTTTTTTCCTTCATTCCAAATGTTGAACACAGACAGCTCTGCCTGCTGACCCAAAGAGAGGGAAGATGAGCATCGGACATCACAGACCTCATCTCCTCTGGAGTAGAAACAGGAATGCGCTGCTGCAGATCTCTCTCACACAGCACTTTCTGAGCTTGATGAGGTCCCAAGACATCAGACTTTAAAGCTACAAGTAACTGCACAGAGAAAAAAAACAAGAAGAAGGGCTACTCTAGGTTATGCCAAGAGCTGTTCTGAATGTCTCAGACCCTGCAATGTGAACAGTTGGTGCAAATGAGCCTAAATGCTTTGACTCTACATGCAGAGGGCTATGAAGATTAAACTGTTGGTACATTGTACAACATTCTAAACCAGCTCAGTATCTGTAAATTATCTCAGAGCTTATCTCTGACTATTCATTCTCCCCAGACTCTAGTCGATAGGGACTTTGCATCACGATGACAACCAGTGTATGTTCTACATATAATATAGAAAGGATTGCTGCATCATGAATTCAGTTTGAAATTGCAGCTTCTTGGCTTATGTTTCTTGAGGTTCCTGTTCTCTACTGGAGTACAGGAAAGTCCCACAGGTCTTAGTCATGAGAAGAAAAAGAAAACCTCTATAGAAATTTTAATATTTGAGGGAAAAAAAAAAAGCTGAAAATGCCGTCCTATATTGCATAGTCCAAGAAAACTGCTAAAAAGAAGAGGTTTCTGAGAAAATTGGGCAAAGTTCTGAGAAATCGCATAAACATGTTTGCAACACTGAATTTCAACCAAATGTCTCATTTGAATAAAAATGCAGGGAGGAAGATATTGACCACTGTAAGTGCATGAGCCCATGTGATTGGACTTGAAAAATTACGGTACTTTACATTTGCCACTCACGCTAATTATAATCAACCCTGCTGCAATTTCACTGAGATGAATAGTTACACCGAAGGCTAATTTCACTCACGGGTTTGAATCTAAGCCATACTGACTCTCCTGTACAATCATTAATAGTGAAGCAAATCTGGATACCTTTCCCTGCTGCAATATGGCAGCTCAAATGTGAGAGATGCTCTGAGATGCAGGCTGTGGGCCTACATAGCTTTTTAAACTATTTTTAACAAGGTCCTCTGATGCTCATGTGAGTAAGGTACCTGCACATCTCATGGATTTAATTCTCAGTCCTTTGGAAAAAAAGAATTTAGCTTTTCAGTATCAATATGAAATTAGTACATAGGGTGCAAATGGTGAAGAACAAAAATCCACCATGCACACTTATTCGTAAGTTGTTATAGACAACACCTTTTTATTATCATTGCTTTTTTTTGCTCTTTGTATTGCTACTCTACTTTTGCCTGGATTTTACATTACCAGTTCATAAATTCTGCTTATTTTCAGAATACATCAGAAAGAGAAAGAGTTGCTTCACTACTTTTAATGCACTTTTTACAAAATGTGTCCAACAGCAGATGAAACAAGACTTAATAAACCAGTCTGGTGGTTAGGGGAGGGTTTGCCTCCATAGCCTTACTCCAACAAATTTTACATATCCCTGTGGGTTCTGTTACCACAGGATGTGGGCTGTTTGCAGACACAAAACTTCAGCCCATTCCTTTGGCATTTGAACACAATGTACACCAACAACCACATAAGCTGAGGCGTGTCTCTTGCCCTCCTTGTAGTTATCTCTTGGTGGATACATACAGATCATATCTGCAATTTGGTAACAATTGTGCTAGAATAATCAATGCTAATAAGCTGCAAGATTTGCAGAAGAATAAGCAAAATAAGATAAAAAATGGAGTATAGCAGAACTCACCCGAGTCAATAAACTGATGAGTATCCCTATCTAACAGCTGGTAGTAAGCACAGTAAAAACCAGCAGAAGCACAGTAACGAAAGAAACAGGCAGCTGAAGAAAATATTAGTACAGATAACTGCATTACTGCCACAGCCCAGCAACAAACATATGCGCATTCAAGCATGTTGCCTACTGTAAGGACATAAAGATAATTTTTCAGTCATGGGAATAATAAAATTGATATTCTATTGACTAAATATTTTCTAAGATGAAAATCAACTATAAAACTGTTATTTTGAAAACAATTATATACTGAAGCATACAGAAACTATTTGGAAACCGAGAATTAAATAGGTTAACAGCAGGTTTAGCTTTGGGAGGACACTCAGCGGTTCCTCTTCTTGCCAGGACATGCCTGTCCCCTGGGAGGCCCTGCAGACTCTCAGAGACCTGGGCCATCAGCTTTTGATGGAGGAAACCTTCGGTTAAGTCCAAGTAAGCTATTCCTTTTACTGGCCCCTTAGTGAAAAGGAGTGATTGACCTGAGCTGATGACATACTGCCACATTTGTTTCTCGAGAACAAAAAACTATTTGGCCTGGGGAAAGCCTGACTGTTCATTGGAAACAACGCTGCTGATGACAGTGGTTGGCAAATGTAGTGATGACTTGGGTGTAAAAGCACACAACAAACAAAATACCCAACTGTTCATAAAGACACCACACACTCCAGAACTTAGACCCCTTTCTGCGTTCAGGGTGAGGAGCTTTTGCTTCTCTCACCCTGTTCCTAGCAGAAACACTTCAGGCATGTCCCTGGGACCTCAGGGCCTGGATGTTCCTCTTAAACTACTCACCAAACCCTCTGCTTCGGCCAGGGAAAGGAGGAGTGCCGACTGCCTCTCCCCAGGCTGCTGCCAGCTCTTAATTGCTACTGCCCTCACTGGGGCAGTGCTAGCTCCTAAAGCTGGAGGTTTCAAGTGTTTTGCACCCAGAGCTGAGGCCACCACGGCAAATGCAGGGCTGGGAGCGGCTCCCGCAGCAGCAGTGGCTTGCACGTAGCTGCCGCTTCCTTTGAAAACCTGGCCGCCGTTATAGACACCGAGCTTTCCTGCAGATCTGGCCCTTAACTCCTGTTCCCACTGCAATCAGTGGTGACGTTCTGATTGATTTAATGGGGGCAGGCACAGAGACTTAATTAGAAAATTGGTAACTGCAAGGAAAGGAGAGAATGCACAACAGCCTGCCAGCTGTCTGGTAGGAGGCAAGCAAAGGAAACAGTTGTCCTTCAGACAGAGATTTTAGCCTCTCCTCTCTCACAAATAAATGATAATAAAACAGACTGGCAAGATGGCCTTGAAGGTGCGCTTAAACATCTTGTATAATATATAATTGCTTTTCAGCTCAAGTACTCTATCTACCTTTTTAGGTCTGTCCCCTGGGAAGAAAATATGAAACATGCTGAAACACACAGCCCTGAACAGCAATCAGTGTTTTCAACTTCTGTGTTGGGAGGCAATTAAAACTTTGCTTAAAACTCCTTGCTCTTTGACAGGTACAAAGATGGATCCAGTCTAAGGTGTGTTTTTCATGTTAGTCCAGCTGGGGGCCAGAGGATTTTTCACCAGCTCTTGTAAAGAAAATACTGAGATTCTCAATTCATTACTGTATGAAAATCACAGTACCTGAAGGCTCACAGTCACGACACTCCAGACTTCTGATTTGCCTTGAGGATTATCTGCATTGATGGACAGCCTGCATAACAGACTTTGGGGCTATTTCTGCACTGGTAAATGCATCTACCTGAATGCAGGATCACCAGTGCAAAATCAAGCTGTGCGGTCACATCCATAGTGCTTGGGAACCAACGATCCCTTGAGCAAACTATCCCCCCAAGGACCTTTGAGCTTCTTTTGGACAGAAGCATCTGTTTAATACTTCAGGAGAGCCTAGGCATCAGCATTTGTTTGCCTACTATAGGCAATAAGAGGATTGTGATCTGAGAATATGCTATGAGTTATTTGATAGCATATATACATCTGGAGTGTTATAGTCCTCAAGGGGAACAGTTAACTTCAGTATGTTTTACCAGGGCTGAACACTGGGTTGTGTTTAGCCAGTGTGAAGCCATTTTGTTCTGTGCTTAGATGAGGGAAATGCCAGGAGCTCAACAGAACTGTGGCTCTCTTGATCCAGCTCCTTCCGCAGGGAAGCCAGGCCACACATATATATCAGTTGCTGGCTGTGATAACTATCTGAGATTTTGGCTGCCAGTCCATGAGAATTCCTTGTTTAAAAGAATCCCTGCCATTCAGAGCAGTGTCCTATCAGAGTTTAGTGCTAAGCAAGTAACAATCATGAAAGAAAACAAAAGCTGGAAGTTTCCAAATTTCCAAAGCTCCAGAATGGATTCTAATCCAGCTAACAGGGTGTATCAGTGGAGGATTCAGGACAAAAGGCAATGTGCAGCCAAAACTCTTGATGTTTTGCCTGTGAGAGTACTGTGAGTCAGGCCCACAAAACTGCCTTACCTTCCTCCTGCACACAAGCCATACCGCCACATCCCTGTTATGGTTGGGTTAGCAGAGAGTGCTCACACAAACTCTACAGTCTCCTGCCTCCGGAACAATACAAAGGCAAAACATCACAGGGGGTGAAAGAGGTTGCAGAAACATCTAGCTGTTAGAATCATAGGGCAGTCTGCAACAGTTTGCTTTTGATGTGGCTCTGTTCAAAGAGAGTGCTGTGATGATTCCTTTCTGGATGCAAGCTTAGGCCCTCATTATGGAAAAAGCAAGTGTTTCTAAGCAGAAACCTCTCAGCTGAGTGCGCTCAGGGATTGTTGCACTCTGGCAAGGGCATCATCTCTCTGTGTTTACAAAATCTCCTGAAAATGGCATTTGTTAGAAGGATATGGCTAACATCGCACTAGTGGCGCTACACTCTTTATGTAATATTCTCAGAGAAAATTGTGCATTTACCAGGGTGATTCTGGTTCCCAACCCTACATTCAAATGTCTTCCTAACAATCTTATCTTCTCTAATGTTAATAAGAGTAATATGGTGTAATTGCCCATTACTGCTTAAACCCCCCAATATTATGAGCTCTCCCATTGCCTGGCTGCCATAATGTATTTTTATGTTTGACTCATGGCCAGCTTCTGCCACGCATACTCATATTGGTTAGCACTTCAGGCATGCACTAACACCTTGCTGATTACAGACCAAACAGTTTAGCCTGCAAGGAATTCTGCATCTGCATACACCTCATTTACTTTCAGAGGTCAGCAGACTGCAGGGATGTATCCCAATGAGAAAAAGACTGAAATGACAAACTTGCTTGTACTAAGCCACAGCCTCAGTGAAAAAGAAATGTAGAAATGTAATCAAAGGTAAACGTAGAAATGACAAGGGAATAAAGCACAACCCGGCTTATTGCATTTATTCACAGGAACTTCCACAGGGTTTTTATTCTGTGTGGGACTTCTTAACGTTTTCTCAAGCTAAAACCACATTTCCTGTAAGGAAATGCAGCTAATTCTGTGGCATAAGCAACCATGGAACATTGTTGTTCTCCTAACAGCACACTGAGATGCACCAAGGGTTATAAAGCCCAAGGTGAAACATTCTCTAACTAGCATGGAAATGTGAGGCAGCACTGCAGTTTTCTGCCTGGATACTCACAGCAGCAGGCATGCCCACAGAATTATCTGCTTTTTTCCTGCTGTGTGTTTTCCCTGAGCTAGGGTTCAAGGAAAGTAACCAGGCAGATTTGCACAGGCTGTGAGGGAAAAGGAGAAGCTGAAGGGCTAGCAGGGCAAGGGCACTGAAAATAGGAAGAGAGAATATTATCTCAGCCTGTATGCAGGACTCACACAAGCTGAACATCTGCTCTGCTCACTGTAAGTGCGATTATCTAACATCATTATAGCAGTCTAGGCTGCACAGTTTAGGTTGCTAATTGCATGTTGTAGATGATGATCACAAAACTATTTCCATATAGCTCCTATAGCCCACAGTCATATACTTACAGACATTATAGAATGTACCTGTAGTTCCGGCTGCCATTCATTTTCCATTATAGCATTTAACATTCTGCCACTCACACTATTTCCAAGCTGTTCCTTTCTGGGCCAGAAGTCTCCATTTCAAACATCAGAATCAGGATGAATTGTTTAGGAGCACTTTAGTCAAAAACTCCAAGAACAAAACCAGTTTAAAGTGACTCAGGTTGCTTGTTTTAAATAAATTCTTTCAACTGTTTTAATAAGAGCAATCATTTTCAGGTTTCATGCAAAGGTGACATTTAACTGGATGGTCTCTGAATGGAAGAAAACATCACTGTGAAAATGTGTGTCTTTGCCCACTGGAAGCCGATTTCTCACAGAATACCCAGTACCAGTGGACAATGCTGAGTTCAAAAGGTTTAACTTCATAGTGGGAAGTACCTTTTGTGTGAGCCTAGTACTCACACAACATGCTGAGAAAGTGGAAGGCTTTAGTACGAGGCCTTTGCCAGCATGAAGAGATTTAGAAAAAATAAGTATCAGGCTCATGTACAGGGTCAAAAAGGACAAATATTCTCATTCCTCCCCTATCTCTGCTGCTGAAACCTGGTAACTTTAGCTCTTGAAAAGTTAGGGCTCCCAAAGCAGCTTCTCTGCATGTTGCCCTGCATACCATGTAAAATACACGAATTTATCCAGCTTGCATACTGAATTTTCCAAATGCATAGTCCTTTAATGTACTTAAAGCATAATTATACCTACAGTGACAGTTTCTTACGGCTAATATGGGCTGCCCAGATGTGCAACTCAATGCCTTACCTGTGAAAGCCCACCGTCCTCCTGAGCGTCAACGTTTAGGCTGTGGCTTGTGGCAGGCAAACACCTTCAGTTGTTACTGCATCACTCCTTAGCATCCCTGGTGCTGTATGTAACCTGTCCCATGGATATGGAGGGCAATGGGGAGAGAGGAGGTGTTTCACATATGCTGAGCTATGGGGGAAAGTGCTTTTCAATCCTTCTCTGGGTTTTTTTGGAAGTACTCTTGTTTCTCACAGGTAACTCTGATTTATTCAGGACCAGCTATGAGTCTGCTTCCAAGAACTTCAGTCCAGGTGATGCAGCTGGAAGGTCCTTTCTGGTCACTGGTGCAAAGATTGGCATTGGCAGGGCCACAGCCAAAGAGACAGTGAGGGGAGGTGAGCCAGGCTGTAATGGAAAAGGTGGAAGGAAGTAGGTTTGGCCTTCCAGTGGAAACACAAAGACACAACTCCCTGGGATGAGGTGTCAGGTGTGTTGTTTTACAGGGCTGTCAGCATGGGTTAGAGGTTTAAGCATGAGCAGCACTATGAAAACTAGAATAATGAAACCAAGTTAGTAGAAAGGATCTGCAAAGTGTTTCTCAAGTACATGTTTACTGAAGCTGTCTGTTATAGTGGCATCTCAGGATGTTGGTGATGGATCAAGGTCCACTTAGGACTGATGCAGTACAAGCAGCAGCTTGGATGAATTTGGACTGTTTTGAAGAACTTACAAATGTATCTTATGATGAAAGAAAAAAATTGGCTGTGCTAAGATGAGATGGGAGAGTATGAAAGAAACAACACAGTTGTGCTTGATCATGATGATAACCTGCAGTTTGTGCGCTTTAACTGATTATATGCAGCCATTTTTTGTTGCTCATTGTAACCAAGGAGATAGTATGAACTGGAACTAGCTACTGTTGCAGGATAAAACTAATCTCTTTCAGAGTTGACAAAATAATTCCTGTTGTGAAAGAGTGACAGGAGTTTTGGCATGTAGAATAAAAAGGAGGAGCTTGTGGTTTTTTGCTGTCTTTGCCTGCTTAGGTTTCGTAACTATATTATGAAGGAAAGTGGTGACTCAGTTAAATTAAACTAATTCAAAATTATTAGCATCAAAGAGCATTTGGGTTGAAGATCCCCATCAATGCCAGGATGTGATTACTTTTCAGGTTCTCAATACTGCTATTACATGTAATAGCCTTATGTAAGTATTGCTTTGTCTGGTGACTGGATGTGCCTGACAGGTTTTGCAAGCTGTCAAGCTGAATGGATCTGTATAGGTTTTGGTCACCATGTCTCGTGTCAGGAGCTCAAAGAACATCAATGGGCACAGATTGGTTGTCTGATACCTTTTGTGGGTGTTGCTGTACATATAAAGCTAAAATGACTTAACAATGTGTTCCTGATCCTGTCCTTGAACATGTTGCCCTGAAACTCAGCATCAGTTTTTGGGTCTCTGTCTTCTCATTGAACCTCTTCAAGTACATCATGACAAGAATATAAGGAATCCTGATTCAGCAGAAGAATGACCAAGCTATGCTGCCTTTACCTTCAAGCGCTGCGTATCTCTGTAAATAATGACACCTTGATGACAATTTTTTTAGCTCAACTTTTCTCTGAATTGGTGTCTCATGGTATTGCAGATTTGGGCTCTTTGTATGTCTGTGAACTGCACTTCCAGTTTGATGCAGTCTTCTACCGGCCACTCTGACAATTCCCATGTATTGTTTAAGTTCAAATAATTTCAATCTTTACCATGGAAAATGAATTTAAATCAATTTCTTAGCCTGTAAGTCACACCAAAACTGTCTTCTTTCCTTAACAGCAAGAAAAGAGTTTATACTCAAAGCCCTTAAAACCCACCTCTTCTCACAAAATGTACATAGCAGACTATCATAGCAGCCTTCCAGTATCTGAAGGGGGCCTATAAGGATGCTGGGGATGGTCTGTTCATTAGGGACTGTAGTGACAGAACAAGGGGTAATAGGTTCAGACTTAAACAGGGGAAGTTTAGATTGGATGTAAGGAAGAAGTTCTTTACTGTAAGGGACTGGAATGGGTTTTCCAGGGAAGCTGTGAATGTTCCATCCCTGATGGTGTTCAAGTCCAGGCTGGACAGAGCCTTGGGTGACATGGTTTAGTGTGAGGTGTCCCTGCCCATGGCAGGGGGGTTGGAACTGGATGATCTTAAGGTCCTTTCCAACCCTAACTATTCTATGATTCTATGAGAATGTTTCTGATCATCTTGAAGGCTAGATTCCATATATTTAATTTGTACCTGCATGCATAACTTGTGCTGTGCCCTGTTATTTGGGAGGTATTTCTAAAACACATGTAAATACACATCCTGAACTGCTGTAAGATCTGTAATTAAAGCCCTCCTTTCCAATGAAGCTTGCAGTCACTGTGAGAATGTCCAAAGAAGCAGGCATTGGACACTGCACCTTCTGGCTGCCTGCCTTTTCTCTCACTCATGAAATCTGTTTTCCCTCAGATAAAGACTGTCTTTCATTCTGATCTGTATATATTCAGCACCTGTCTGTGCATGGTCCCTTCCATGTATGGTATATGTGTAACACAAACATTCATTAGGGTTATCTGTATGGTTATCCCAGATTTGGGAGTTTCCCACTGCTGCCTGCAGTTGTGCACTTGTTAAAAGTAACCCAGCCAACTCTGGCAATGCAGTGGAGAACTGGAAAGTTTCAGAAGAACCTTGAGGTTTGTTGTTTGAATCAGCTGTATGCCCAGTTGTGGTGGGTTAACCATGGCCAGGTGCTCACCAAAGCCACTCTATCACTGCCCTCCTCAACTGGACAGGGGATTAAAAAATACAATGAAAGGGTCACGGGCTGAAATAAGGACAGGGAGAGGTCACTCAGCAATTAACATCATGGGCAAAATAGATTTGACTTGGGAAAATGGGTTTAATTTATTACCAATCAAATTAGAGTGGGATAATGAGAAATAAAACCAAATACTAAAAGCACACACCCACCCCCCTACTTCCCAGGCTTGACTCTACTTCTGAACTCTACCTCTTCCCCCAGCTGCACAGGGGGATGGGGAATGGTGGCTGTGGTCAGTTCATCATATCTTGTCTCTGCTGCTGCTTTCCTCCTCACTCCCTTTCCTTGCTCCAGTGCCTCCCACAGGATACATGTGTCCCTCCATGAACTCCAACATGAGTCCTTCCCACAGGCTGCAGTTCTTCATAAACTGCTCCAGTGTGGGTTCCTAGCAGGGCCACAAGTCCTGCAGCAAAGCTGCTCCAGTGTGGGCTCTTCTTTCTCAGCAGCAAGCAGAAATCTCACAGCTTTTCTATTATATCTACTCCTTGTGTCCTAAACTGTTCATTTGAAGTTTCTGGACAGACCTTATTGGTATTTTTGGTGTGTCTTCTCTGCCTGATGGTACAGCTGGGACAGTGCTTTTTGGGGGGAATTTGTTACCAAGAATGACTCAAGGCTGGTGGACCTGGGACTGCTATGGATTGCTATGGCTCTAACCAGCTCCCGGCTTCCAACTCAGCAGCAGAATACATGGAAGCCCTGAGAAATCCACAGACCTAAACTTCAGCAGCATTGACGAAAAGCCACAGCTCAGCTCTTGGCAGCAGGAGGGTCGGACTGTGGGCTGTGCAAAGCTCAGGAACGTTCTGCTGCTGGGAAGCTCCCATGGTATTGCAGTGACCACCTGACCAGTATTACTGCTGCTGCTAGCAGGCTATAGGCTTCCCGCAGTCTGGAACTCAATCACGAAAGGCTTTTTGTTTCATTTGGTTTATGTCAAAAACTAACCCTAAAGAAGGACTGCAAATTGCACATCCCTGCCTGGCCCTCCCTCTTTGCTGATGGGAGCAGTTGGCAATGAATGATCAGCTGTGTTTCTGATCGGAATCCACCAGGTGGCACGGTTCAGCTGGCTTGCAAAAGCAAGGAATTGAGGTCTTTCGAGAAGAAATAGTGACGGAAACGAGCGACTAGTTGAGTTGTTTGTCAGTCTGTTGTTTACTCTTAGAAAGATTGTTAATATTGAAGATTTCTGAGGCCTTGAGGTGTTCTATTTTGTCATTTTGCTGTTTTGTTTTAAATGGTATTTTCATATGGACATGGAAACGCAGTATTTTATCATCCATATGGTTTGAAGTGATTTAATTTCACTGGGTGATGTTTTTTGTCATTATAACACCACCACCAGCATGCTGTTTTATTTAATTTTTGTTGTTGATAGGTTCTGTGATGTCTTGTTATTCCTAACTTTGTGGCTGAGGCTTTCCAAAGTTAATGCATTGCAACACTCTTACAACAACATTTATGAGTCTACAGCATTGGAGTTGAAAGTTTTATGTGCCAGAATAACATGCTCTTGATTTGCTAAGGTTGGCTGTTCTGTGAAGTCCTATGTGTGATCCTAGTTCCATGTTCTATGTACTTTTCCATCTTCTTCTATATCACTTCCTTACCTCCTCCCTTCTTTTAGATATTTTTGCTTTCATGTATGTCACTGTACAGTATATCCCGGTAGCTGCCATTGCTGCTTTTGCTAATTATTCAGGAGGGTATGCTTATGTAGAAGTGCTGTTGCTGTCTTTCTGTCTTGATGTACTGGTTTTGGTTGGGACAGAATTAATTTTCTTCATAGCAGCTCCTATGGTGCTGTGATTTGGATTTGTGACCAAAGTAATGCTGAGAACCCATGGTTTAGTTATTGTTGAACAGTGGTTGCACAGTATCAAGGCCTTTTCTGCTCCTCACCCCGCCCAACCAGCCAGTAGGTTAGGGATGGACAAGAAGCTGGGAGGGGACATAGACAGGACAGCTGACCCCAACTGACCAAAGGGCTATCCCAGACCATATGATGTACTCAGCAATAGTAGCTGAGGGAAGAAGGAGAAAGAGGGAACATTCACAGTTACGGTGTTTGGCTTGCCAAATCACTGTTGCATATGACAAAGCTCAGCTTTCCTGGGGATTGCTGAACACCTGCCTGACAATGAAAATTAGAAATTGAATTCCTTATTTTGCTTTGTTTGCACACACGCCTCTGCTTCACTTATTAAACTGTCTTTATCTCAACCCACAGGTTTTGTCTGTTTTACCCTTCTGATTCTCTCCCCTACCCCACTGGAAGGGGAGAGATTGAGTGGTTGTATGGGGCTTAACAGCTTACCATGGAAAGCTGTCATCATTTTAAGTAGTGACTTGGTTCTTGAGCACAGTATTTTGATTCCAGTAATAGTATTCTGAGTGGATCAAAAATTCTGAAGACTTTTTATGGTTTGAGATGCCATATTGACTAAATTTCTGCTCACTGGTTTCAGCTCCCTAGTGTGACACAACCAGCTTTACACTTCAGTTCTTTAATGAAGGTGAATTAGATCAGTCCTTAAGTAGAAATAAATACTTTTCAGCTGTCTATAACTATGTAATTCCATGGCTGCAGTAAGACTGGTGATTATTTGTGTTAGCTCTTTTTCTAGCTGCAGTCAGACAGCCTGGGAAGCGGGTAAGTCTGACCTCTGAAGGCTCCTTCATGTTTCTGTCATTTGGTGAAACAGAACTTGAGGCCAATAATTTTCTTCCCCTAAAAGCAGCACAATTACCACATTTCCACTTTTTGGTAGGCTGCAAACCTGTAGTTACTGTAGTCGTGAAAGAGTATGAGGGCACTGCAGAACTTGTTCGTGACCCTGGGGTCAGGGTGTTTTTATAGGAAGCATTCAGTGAAGTGTTAGACAAGCTGTACAAGGAGTCCACAAGAGCATCCTTCTTTATAAGTGCTTATTCAGAAGCAATACAGGGTGACAACAAAATGCTTTATCTGCAGCTTGACAAGCTGTACCCAGACTTGCTCTTCCTGGTCACCTGGACAGAGATCCTGTTGCAGTATACACTAAAGATTTTTTCCATCTTCCACAGCAACACATGCTGAAGTTCAGTGCTGTATTGGAGTTATTTGGCATATGCTGGGAAGTAGAAAGTTCTAATATGTTAAAGTAGATCTAGTCATTGAGATTAGTCATTTTGAAAAAAGCTTTGCTACCATGACTTTCATAGCGAGCAGGCCTGTGTGTCCTTTTTCTCTACCAATGTGACAGTCTTAGGCAGATAAGTGTTGATTTACATCCTTTTCACTCTCTGAAATCGCTTGTAATATTGAACATTTGCCCAGAAAACTTCAGCTTTTGTGTACCAGTAGATAATGGTGGTAACTTTAAAACTAGAAAGCTCTTAGAGAGGTCTCAAATTAGAAACAGCAGAGCAGCTTTTGGACAGAAATGAACATTACAAGGAGACAATTCTGGCCTAACTCAAATAAGGAGCTGAAATCCAATGGCTTGAGAGAAAAAATCATGTGTTTTTATCTTCAGGCAAGCAGAATTATAGGCAGGGAGTAATGCCTTACAATTTTCTCAGCTTCTTCTCTTACCTCATTTGCTTGTATAATGAGTATCTAAAGAAGCAACTTGGAAAGAGAGGAGGCCCTTTAATGATTATTTGTTGTTTTGCATGGGAACACATCCTCTGCATAATTATTTTAAAACTGCCTTTTCCTGGGATACGTCATAGGGCTATCTGTGGAGACTCTTTGAGGCTAAGTGCTATCTATAAGAAGAGTAGGAGTTGACATGCCTTTTGTATGCTGATAAATACCGCTGTGCTGGTACTGGGTAGAATACAAATCTGTAAAAAGCAAGAGAATTGCCTTAACAAACAGTAAAAGGTTTTTGGTGATTGGAGAGAGGAAATATTTCTAGCTTTAGTGGTTTAGAAGATTATAACTTTGCTCTGTGTCAAGCTTTTCAATTTCTTTTTTTTATTCTATTGCATCCACATTCCTTTCCAAAGTAGTTAAAAGCATTGCAAGGCTGCTGTGACATAGAGTGGCTAACAAGGACTTAGCAGTTAATGCAGCATGAAAGGGTGTGCAGAAGGCACCCAACACTCTGAGGCAGTTGGAGTGGGCACCTGAAAGGGTGCTTTTCCTGCCATGGGTGGAGAAACTGCCCCTGGCAATGTGGAAGCCTCACCCAAACAGAGCTCCAGGGGAATGATGTGGCAGATGTTGAGTAGCAGGGAGTGACTGGTGCTTCTTCCTGAGCCTGGGGCAGAGCATGCTGGTGGCCTCATCTGCTGGGCTCTGCTGCCATCAAAGTGTGAGGCTGCCAGGTGAAGTGGCAGCAGAAGATGAGCAGGCTGCATAGCCATAGGGAACAGAAACAGGAGATTGACAGGATCTTTGCCAAGAGTAGAAGAGCACAAACCCCACATTGCATGGAAGAAGGGGCAGATAGAAGCTGTGCTCGTATAAGTGGTGGATAGAGACTCCCAAGATGACAAGGAATGGAAGCTTGGGGCTGCTGGCAACGAAAGGAAGGCTCGTTCTCTGCCTGCAGATGTGCATTTATAAGATAGGTATAGTGCCATGGTAACAGATGAGGAAGAACAAGTTCTGTCAGGGTAGGTGTTGGAGACAGATGAGCCTGAACTACTGGTTGTCAGCACTTGGAGGAAGTGGTGGGTAATTATGGCTGGAGGCTCTCTCCTATAGGGGATGGAGGCACCCATCTGCAGTCTTGGCTTGATGTCTCAGGCTGTTTGTCTCTTTCCGGGCAGTCAGATGTGGGGTACTGTGGAAAGTCTGATGAGGCTTGTCTGGACCTGAGACTAGGACCGATTCTTGCCCAACATGGGCATCCATGGCATTGTGAGGGGTGACCTGAAGTTCATCAAGAGTGCTTAGAGAGAGTGAAGGGCATGAGAGCCCAAGTAGTGCTCTCCTAAATCCTTCTAGTGAATGAGAAGGCTTGTGTAGGAGCATACGCACCCTGCAGGTTAACAGCTGAGTATGCCGCTGGTGTCGCTTTGGCCTTTGTCATTTTGTCTTTGGCATTTATGACCTCTTGGACCTTCTCTGAGAAATGAGCCTCCCTGGGCAGTAGTAACAAAGTGGAGCAAAAGTATCTTTGCCAGCTAGCTTACATTTGCCTTTGAGAAGGGCTTTAAACTGGTTTCACTAGGGGATGGTGACCAAACCCACAAGAGTAGTGGAGTCATGGAGAAAGTGAGTACGTTTCTGGCATTTGACAGCACAATGGAGGAGGCTCTCACAGTTTTCCTGTGAAAGTAACATGACTGAAGCTCATCTCAGGTGCCTGTACATGAATACACATAACATAGGAAACACTGGAATCCATGCATAGTTGCAGAGCTGTGATCTCACTGCAATTAGAGAGATATGGTTGCCATGGAATGGATGTAGACAGACCCTTTTAGAGAGGCAAGCTGGAAACACAAGGAGGAGGGGTTGTGCTCAGTGCAAAGGAGTGGATTGAATGCATGGAGCTTTGCTCTGAAAAGTATGAGCCAGTTGAGAGTTTATGGGTAAGGCACAGAGGTCAGATCAATGTGGATGATGTCATGATGGGTGTCTACTGCAGACTTCCTAGTGAAGTAGATGGAGCCTGTTTTAGAGGTCTAGGGAAGCCTCATGATCACAGGTCCTGGTACTCAGGGAGCGCTTGAACCACCCCAATACCTGTGGCAAAACAGAAAGACATAAACAATGCAGGAGATTTCTGGACAGCATCAAGGACAACATTTTGATATGAGCGTTTGACAAGACAGCTAGAGGGGATCTCTACTGGGCCTGCTATAAGTAGCAGTCTTCAGTAGCTGGTGGAAGTGCCCATGAGATTGTGGAATTTAAGATTGAGACAGGCAAGAAGTATGAGCAGTAATTTACAGTCTTTGGTTTTAGGACAGCAGATTTTATCTTTTTTTTTATGGACCTGGTTGGCGGGATCCCATGGGAGACAGCCATGGAGAGCAGAACAACTTGGGAAAAGGTGGTTATCTTCAAGGGAAACCTCCTCAAAGCAGGAGGTGCTTCCTGTTACCTGGGAAAAGGCAAGCAGGATTTGTAGGAAGTACAGGCTGGTCAGCCTCACCTTGCTCTCCAGGAAAACTATGGAGCAAATCTCTATGGAACACAGGAAGGTGACTGAGAACAAAAGTGTAGATTTATCAAGGGCAAACCTGTCCTGACCATCCTGGTCTCTGCCATTGGTGCGATGACTCCGACTGTGCACAAGAGCAGAGCAGTGCTCTCCACTTTTCCTTCACTTTGCCAAGGCTTTTACATGGTTTGCTGTAGTAGCCTTGTAGCCAGTTTGGAGCGATGTGATTTGAACTCATGGATGACAAGCTGAGTGGAAAACTATGTGAAACATATGGCTCAGGAAGCGGCAATCAACAGTACAGAGCTGATCTGTTAACAATTTTTTAGTGTCATCCCTGATGAGTCAATACAGGAGCAAAAGCTGTTGAATGTTTCTTAACAACTTGAGCGATGGAGTGAAGTACAGTGTTTGCCAGAATGCAGATGATCTCAGATCAGGGGGGAAGCTGGAGACCCAGGCTGCTGCCAGAGGGATTTGACAGGTGAGGAACTGGGCTGATGTAAACCTCATGAAGTTCACCAGGAGCAGATGCACAGGCCTGCCCTGGGGTGGAGTAACCCTACAGGGCAGTACAGGCTGGGACCAGCTGGCTGGAGAGCAGCTTTGCAGAGAAGGACCTAGGGATGAGGGAGGCCAACCACACCTTAGGCTCTGTGGACATGGCTGTGGCCAGCAGGCTGAGGGAATGGCATCTTCCTCTCCATTAAGCCTTTGGGAGACCACAGCAGGAATCCTGTGCCCAGTCTGGGGTTCCCCAGAATGAGGAAATCATTGTTGTCCTGGAGCAAGTCCAACTGCCAGGGTGACTAGCAATATGGATGTGTGATGTGTGAGGAGAGGCTGAGAGGACTGGTTTTGCTCAGCATTAAGAGAAGGTTGAGATGTGTCTTGCTATAGTCTACAGGTGTGAGATGGGACATTACAAAGAAGACATTCTCATGCTTCTCTTGGAGGTCCACAGTGAAAGGACAAGAGGCAGCAGGCACATTGTAACAGGGAAAAAATTCTGACTAGATAATAGGATTAGTTTGCTTGTTTGACCATGAGGATGGTCAAACACTGGAGGAACGTGACTATGCATATTTTAAGGACTAGAATTAGAATTCCCAGTTGTCTTAAGTGTTTTACTTGTGTTCTGGAGATAAGGTTTTTTCATATTGCTGAACACCTTTTCGCCTAGGGAGGTCTTAACAGTGAAGTGTCCTGCAGGGTCCCTTCACTGTCCCTGTAGCCTGTAACATTTTTTTTGTTACTCTGGAATATTTTCTTGTGTATTCTGGATATATCTAACCCCAGGGAAATCTGGAAGTTTGCTGAAATATTCAAAATTGAACATAAACGAAATGTGTGGGTGAGTGCACACTTCAGTCCTGTGTCTGTCTTTGGAGTGTGTAGCCTATGAATTTGTCCAACAGGTTGTTTGCATTTCACAATTTGGTCCACAGTTCTCTGCTTAATTTGCTGTAAATGTGTTTGCATTAGTTTCCGTGTCTGTTTACTCTTGTCGGTTCTCAATTCACACACAGAGAAATGCTACAAAAAAGAAAGGCAGTCATTTTTTAGCTGCGTATTTTGAAGTTCTTAGCACACATTTTCTGTTTGACTCTCATTACTGTTGTTAGGTTTTATACTCAACCTTTTTTCTGCATTGCTTCCTTAAGTCTTATTTACTTTGGAAACTAACATTTTAGATACGTCTTTTGCTTAGATGATATGGTACATGCAGCTTACTTTTTTCTGCAAGTCTGACTACATTAAAGTGACAATTAATTCAAGTATAAAGGCCCAGATTCATTTTCTTGTGCTAACTTTCTTCTGTTTCTCATTGTCAGAATTTAAAGTAAATTTTATTTTTCCATCAAATTTCCTCTGCCTGCAGAAGAACAGAAACTTCCACCTTGCAAAAATTCCGCCTGAAGTTAGTTCAGACAGAAATCCAGCAGTGTGCAAAGGTGCAGTTCTTCCAGAAGCTGAGTGAAAAAACGTTTTGGTTTAGTTTTAAACACTGAGGAAATTAATTGTTGAGGAACTGTGCTAGTGCATCACTTGAATTAGATTTTATCACACAAGTAGAAGCATCAAGTTCTTCTTTCACGGCTGTGAATCAGCCCCACTAGAGAGATGCAGCTGCACAGGGGAAGCTGAATAGCGATTATAGCGAACTAGGCGAATTCCTGTGTTATCTATTATGAATGCTACATGTAGATCTTCTTTGTTCATTTGTGCATCACTTGTACTGTATCACTTGTTCTTATACTTGACTATATAAGACGGCAAGGAGGTGATCACACATTTGAGCAGATAAGGTAAAACAGGTAAGTTATCTTCTTGTCCAGCTTCTGCAGAGTTCAGGCAAGGGCTGGGTTGTTTCCTCAGACTGGTTCTCTCTAGGCAGCAATAAGGATTAACATTGAAGCTTTTAGAATCAAGAGGGACATGGCTGAGCTGGAACAGGCTGTCTGTGCAAGAGAAAGCTTCTGTGCTTGCAGGTCAGACACACATGAAGAACCAATGCTCTCAATGGTGCAGGAGTTTTCAAAGTCAAGAGATAGGGCAATAAATTATATCTGCTGAAGTCAGCAGGAGAAAGCTGCATGGAGAAATGCCTCTAAGAGTAGATGCTTTGTTAAGTAATTTTTGTAAGAACTAGGTACCTTTGGGCATGCTTTACTTCGGAGAAGTTATTTCTGTGTCGGTAACTATCCATGGTTATAGGTTCCCAGAGAAAAACATGGCTAAATTAGATGTGGCGGGTATATCAGTTGGCTGTAAACTAGAATGTGGGCTGAGAGAACAAACTAAATTGCTCTCTCTGCCTTTTTCCCCAGAAAAGCTAAAGGCTGAAGCTAAAGCTAAATGTTCCCTGAAAGGTTACATGGGCTCAAGATCCTGGTTTGAAAATCTGTAGTTGTCCCCCTCATCAGCAACATGGAAGCAATAAGTCATGACTGCTTGATTTCTGCAGAAGTAAGATGGAATAATATGATTTTTTTTTTTCATATCTTCACATGCAATGTGCTCCTTCCATCTTTCTTTCACTGTTGTTTTTTTTCCTACCTGGATCTTAGCTCTGGTCAAGTAAAGGAGTGTGTAGGTTCTAATTATCTAAGAATGTAAGACTCTGAACTATTGCATGCTTTAAATGCAGGGCATAGTCTTTGAATTCCGTATCTGATTAACATTCACATAAGCTGTAGAACTGCACATCTAAAATGCTGAGGAGCTTTTAAACCAAGTCTATGAATATTTTCCTCTTGGCTGACTCGTTAGTCTGTTTTCAAGCATAATGGATGTTAGAGTTCAGTTCTAATTGGTCATCTGACTTCTGAAACATACTTTGTATCCTGATCTTTTCTTGGATGTATATGAGGTAAACGAATGCATCAGTCCTCAGGTAGATGAGACGGATATGCTCAAAACAAATACTGGTTAGATTAGAAGGCGAACTTCCCTTAATGTGGAACATCACTCACTGGCTAATTGTGGACAGCTCACTGAAATAGAAGGGGCAGAGTCCTCTCTGGTGTTGTCAGGGTATGCAAGTGGGTGAAGGTAATGAAAATGCAAAGTGCATGTTGACAGTTAAGGCTCTGTATGGTTTGTCTAATATTCAAGTTCAAACTGCATCGAGCATGCAGCAGCAGCCTATCTATGCTGGTGCCTAACACACTTAAAATGGGGTTCAGATACAAACAACACGTGGCTTGTTGTGGTTCTGTTATTGCTGTCACATAAAATGTCTTATCTTTTATCCCTGCTAAATCCCCAAGAATTGTTGCTCTGATTGCTGGAGCTCAGTGAAGGTGTAAAGAGCGCAATAGCTGCGCAGCACTCACACTGTAATATGGGAGCACTAGCGAGACACGTGTCTGAAATGGCACGTTGCTGGTTGAATCACACCATCAGTATGAAACTGAGCAACTGTCTTGGGGTAATGTGGGCACACTTCCTGGGGAGCTGCCAATCATGATGAGCAGGATTTATATGTGTATCCTTTAGTTAGTGTGTTGCTGCCCTTACATTTCCTCCCATAGGCTGGCCTTGGACACAGGGTTACATCCAGGAGCTGGGCAGTGAGGATCATTTCTTCTGATGAGACTTGCAGACTTCAGAGCCAAGACTTCTTTTTTTTTTTTTTGCATTTAATTTAATTTAATTTTCCTTGTTTTATTAAAGCTCCCAACAAAGACTTTCCAAACTGGCAATATTCAGTCATTTTGGAAAAAACTATCAGCATTGGTAGGCAAGTTCAGCACGTTCTTACTGGAGCACTAGACATTTAACTGAAACAATCCTTGTTTTATAGCCTGCCTCACTTTACTTTTACTCGACATACCTTATTGCTTGACATGGGAAAATGGCATACATGTTACATTTTTATTGCTACTGACCAGCCAAGGGGATGCTAAAACATGCTTAGACATACATAAGTAATGCTCTCAGTATGCACCTTTTCTATAGTCTAATGTGCTTTCATGTTTTAATAACACAGCCATATATATTTACTCTCTGTGTAAGAAGAGATAGGTCAGAGGAAATACGATGTTTTTCTACAACAGTAGCAATCCAGCCCATCTACAGCAAATTGCCTAACCGTTGTGGATATTTGTCAGTCTCTTCCCTGCATGTGAGCCATATCTAACTGGTGTTTCATAGAAAGCAGAGCGGCCTGGTGGACTGTGTTCTGAACCACTTGGAAGTCAGGCAACTTGGATATCAGCTGTCATTCAGCCATAAGGTCATTGCCTGATATTTGGCAAGACGACCTTACCTGTGAAAAGGAGACTATGATACCAGTTCTCTTTCCAAAGAGCTTTGAGACTTATGCATGAGAAGTGCTATGTGAAAGTATAAGGTTAAATATAATTGCGCATCCACTCACTGTACTGAAGCCTAGGTTCCCAGGACACGGAGGAACCCTTATTGAGCTGAGCTTTGTAATTCAAGGGAAACGTAAACCTTTGTTTTGTCTTTCATGTTCATTAGCTCTTCCTGTATACTCTGTTATTGCTAGTGTGGTAGAATTGGCCCTCAGAGACAGCACACTAAAATCTTCATTCCTGATCTTGTACTCAGCAAGCAGATCCAGGGATGTCTCTTGCTTGCAACTGCATAAACTGCAGGCTTGACAAGATAACCAAGTCAAGGAGGACTGTCAGTGTGTTCTTTTTTTTAAAGCCTTGAACATCAGAAAAGGAAGGCAATTTTAATGATTTTTACCAGATGAATGAGCCATTGAAATCTGTATAATAAAAGGGGAGGGGGTTTTTTTGTTCCTACTTTTTTCACAGTTGAAATAACACTGTTCCTAATAATACTATAAAACTCAGGCAGATGGGAAACTTCACCGAGTGTGGTGCTGGCTGCCTGCCTTTATCTGAATGTTAGCAGATTAAAAACCTCACCAACAATTTACCACTAATTGCCAAATAGGACATCAAGCAAAAATTATTCTAGAATCCACCAAGGCACTTGGCTCTGCAATAATTGCATCATCAATTAATTTGATGTTATAAACAGGTAGTGGCTTTACAAAATTACTTCTTTACAAATCAGTTCTAAAGTACAGGTTTTGGGGTCACTTTAAACCTGTAAAGCAGAGAGGAGTATGTATTCATGTACTATTACTATACATGATATCCTGTTGACTTCCAAGTCTGAAATATGGATCCTCAGGAGTCTTTCAGGTTTTGTAACTCAGCTTTAGCCTGCTACCACCAACATTTTGGAAATCTGCCCTCACAGTGTTTATATTTTCGGTTAGGGTTATTCTATGTTTTGCTTAGTTTCACATTCTAGTACAGGACAATTTGTAGCCCTCTGTGGGATAGACCAGTCTCTAATATACCATAGACTTCTGTGCCTTGCATGGGCATAGCTTTCACTTTGGTTATACTGTGGTAGAGATGGTGAGATCCACAGAGAGCTAACTGTTGCAGGAACATGCAGAGCTACCTTCCTGCAAAACCCAGCCTTAGTGTTTTCCATAGAGTCCTCTCAGCTTCTACTTCAGGTGATGAGAAAGGAGCATACTTTTATTTAGGAGTTTATGCAGCCAGCAAGCTGATGTTTGTAGTGTTTTGTTTTAAACAGCATTGTGCACGAATTCAATGTTTATCTCCATAAGAGCTCCTCATTTTCTACAGTTGTGTCATCGAAGTTTCACTCTGTGATTGTGAAGGCACTGAATTACTGCTCATACAGGTTGACAGAGGAGTTCACTGTACGGTGTTAGAAAAAATAGTTATTAATTGGACCACAATATGACATTACTCAACTAAGTGGAGAAGATCTTGGAGCAAGTGGAGGAATTACAAAACAGACCACAAGGGAAAGTGTGTAATTCCTTTAGCAAGTAAACATGAAACTTAAACATTCATGTGATCAGCACTTGGGCTGGAGTGTGTATGAACAAAGTGTGTTCTCATTAAGTGCTATGCTCCTTGCTTTCACTGCAATTACCATGTGTAATGTGCAGACCCATGGTGTCTAACCTACTATATGATAGAGTTGGTTGAAGGGAGTTGCTTTATTCTTACAGGAAGGTTTTGATTACACTGCATTTTTTTATATGTGATTTCCTATTATGTGAGCTCAGCTTCAAGATGTACAACTTACAGGAAGAAAAGCAAATGTTGAGAGGATGTCTACCTTTAAAGGAAATTGCGCATCACTCCCAGGAGCTTCTTTAACCGGAGAAAACATTGCCAGCAAGTTCAGTGTCAAACCTCATTATGTGGAACTGGGCTATAGCTTGTCCAGTATGTTTCTTTAGTCATCTTCTCACCTAGCAGAGTTCAGTGAGGGCAAGATGAAATCCTGTACGTGGGGATGATAGACTGGATGGTTACTCACTCTCTGCTGCATTCCTACTGCTTCTGAGCAAGCTCCCAGATTCATTTTGCTGGACTCCTTTGTGGAACAGCTTTTAAAGGGATGTTTTATGCCATTTCACTGCAGAATTATTTTTTCCCCACTACTACACCTGTAGGAGTCAAGCTTTCAGGCCATGTAGACAATATACCTTCCAATGGCTGAAAAAAATGATGTACAAGCGTCTGGCCTCTGTCACACAGTCACAGATGCAGGTAGTACAGCTGTATGTCCAGCACTCCCGTGTAGGTGTACTCATGGCTCCCTGCCTGCTGGGTCTGAGATGTGTGTCAGAGAGAGGCTGCTGCTCAAGTTCCCACTGTGTAATTCAAAACAGCCTGCTCTTTCCTGCAGGCACTCAGACCTGTGCAAGAAATGCGCTATAGTCCAGGAGACCTTTCAGACAGAAACATCCTTCTCCCAGGTGCCACATGTCCATTGTGGGTACAGCTGCTGCAAAATAGACACTGGGAAATGTGGTGGCCTCAAGGCTGAACATCTCCATTCACACAGTATCTGCTTGAGACAAGGACACTCTTTCCTCAGAAACCCTCAGGAGTAGTGGCAGTTCTTGTTTTCTGGTAAAAAAGAAAAGGTCTTCCTTTGTTTCTGACAGAATTCCTGAAGTGCTCTCAGAGGAGGGGCAGGATCACCAAGATATCCCGATGCTTAATGGTTTTGGTGCAAGACACATCATCACCTTTCCCTTCACATGCACCTTTGTGTTCTCTCTTGGTCTTTTAAACAAAAGAAACCCCAAACCAAACCTGTACAGTCTGAACACAGAGATAATTAAGCATTAATCACAATTGATATGCTTTACCATCTTTAATTCGGCTCTGCAGGAGGAAATTTCTCCTTTGACAGACATAAATGATTTTTGTGTCAAGAAAATGTACTCAGTGCTGGAGTGCTTGTTTTGGAAAGGCAGATGTCCAGCATGTTGATATTAATGAGGGGTTATTAGCAAAAGGATACACAATTTGGATGTTACCTTAATTTCCTTAAGTGGGGGGAAAAGGGAATGGAGTTTCTTCCACCAAATCAGTCATGGTTTCCTTGCAAAATTGTTTTTTTACTAAAAATAAGGATTTTTTCCTTTTTCATTTTTTATACTGTTAATGCAATTCATGCTTTTATCAGCAGGACTGTGTCAGGCAACGCAGTCATCTGTAGCTTCCCCTTTCACTTAGAAATTCATTTCTGTATTACTGCATGCTGCAGTACAGCTGTGTTTGGCAAAACACATGACATGAGGTGCATGGCAGTGCCAGGCCTCTGCACTGGTTGTGCTTAGCATTCTTCCTATTGGTTTGAATGTAACTGCCATATTATGTGCCAGCTTTTACATGAATAAAGCTGTAGAGGTTTCAATGGATGATATGTCCCAATTGACAATATACCTGTTATTATTAAGTTACATCTATTCTACTAATATCATACTAAACTTCTGGTCCAAGCTGTTTTACCTGACAAACCAGCCCAATCGAACAAGAACATACAATATCCAAGTGTATTGGTTAAAGTACTAAGGAGTTTGTGTTCAAACAATTCAAACAAGGACAATATTTGGTGAAATATTTTGTACCAGGTGAAATTAAATGCTTCAGTCTTAATGCCTGTTTAATGATGTGTCCCAGCTGTGTGTCCTTTGAAATACTAGCGGTTACCATAGGAAGCTGAGATCAAAACTGGTCTTTTTGTCCTCTCTGAAAGCAAATGAGCATGTGGTTTTGTCTGGAAAAATGATGGCGTGCTCTGGCTCTGTGGGATTTATTGAATTGTTAACAAACTTGAGGAAGAGAGGAGATGCTGGTTTTGCAGTTGTTTTGTGATTTTAAATAAGCACATAAACTTCTGACAAGCTGTAGTTGCTATAAGCAGGATTTTTGACGTTGAACATTTGTCTCATCCAGCTGGAAAACAAAACAGAACTTAGTTGTTAATGAGGCAATGTTAGTGCATTCATCTTTGCATCCCTTTAGAATCAACAAATCAACACAAAGCCCCTTAAAGGTGCAGCTTAATCTGTGGGACAGTAAAATCAAGCATCGTCATAGCTGGTGCATTGCAGCTCTGCCAGTAGGAGATGCAGCTTATTTAACCAAGACATGATGTTACATTGCACTTGAAGAATCCATAGCAAATCAGAACTTAATCCATGCTCTCGGCTTGTACTGAAGGAATTGATGTATTCGGGGTTTTCACATTGCGCCAGGCTCCTGTGACAGTCAGCAGTAGCTCTTGTCCTCATGATGTCATCCTTCAGTCCCCCACCACTACCATGGAAGAGGTAGGGGCTCTCATTATTCACCAGCAACTGCCTTTGCTTGCATTTTCTGCTGAAGACAGGCTGCATTCACTCATCTGCTGTGCATTCGCTTTGTTTCATTTGCCAGAGGCTTAAATATATTGTGTGCATATGGATGTCCCTCTGATTACACAGAGGAAATGAAGATCTCTGTGACTGACGGGGAAACTAAACAGTTTGTGCACCAAGCATATAACACATTTGATTTTGGTAGCATGTATATAAGCAGGCTGCATTTTAACTGGGTGATCTCACTGCTTCTGCAGAAGAGAGATTATAAAGACACATGCTGAAGTCTTCATGTCTAGTGGAAAACATGGCCTCGGTAGCTCATGGAAAATAATATGTTTATCACTGACATAGAATAGTTGAACTGGAGCCATTTGTGAAGAGAAGAGAGGGGCTATTGTACTTGAAGCAGAAACAACAGACTAAACAGAGCCAGATTCATTTGGAATTAAACAGTTTTTAAAATACAGTTTTTAAATTACAGTTTAAAGGGAAAAAAATGAAAAATATCCCTGCAGAGAGAAAAGAAAAATCCCTGTGTTGCACTTGAGCGGGTGAAGCATCACTGGGTGTGTCTGACTCAAATACACTCGTGTTGAACAGTGTTTTGAATAACAAACTTTGCTGGTCATGGTAACAACTGTAACGGGATATATTTGTGTGGTATGTATAAATCTAAGCTAAATGAGCACTATAATGGGGATGGACCCAATAAGTTTCCCCAGGTAATCTTTGCTCAGCCTTAGGCACACAACATTAATATTCCACCTTCCACCCCCTGCCAAGGACTCCTTTACCTTCTCTAATAGTCATGCTGGGGATTTAAGAGGCGTTTTTTGTGTGCAGCACAAATCAAAAGTGTCAGCATACTCCGAGTGATTTCACAGTGAGAAGGCAGAAACGGGTGAGTCTTAAGTGAACATGCAAGGCCCTGAGAAACAAAAGTGTGAAGCACAGTTCGCTTCTCTTGTTCATGACTTGGCATAGGTATGTGTGTGTATGTCACACAGGGAGGAGAAATGCATTCCCTGTTTCTTCACTGACATCGCCTCCACCCAAGGATATCTGTACCTGAGGCATTTTGCCTTCAAAGTCATGGCTGAATGTAGTGAGCAGTTTGCTCTGTAAGTACAATAAACATGAAAGTCTATAAAATAACTGATGTGCCTTTTGGTAAATGTGCAGCAACATGGACTCCTATAAGTTGAGTTGGCTTATTGCAAGTAAAGCAGCAACAAAAATCATCACTAAATTCGGATCAAGTGTCAGAAACAAAGAGACTTTGGGGTTTAGGTTGTTGCTGAGGGTGAGGAGAGAAGAAGGGTTTTTTTAAAACCGAGAGTTAGAGTTGGTGCCTGTCAGTCTTTTAGGTACTCACATTCTGACAGCTGCCCTGCTGCCCCTCCTGTAAAAAGCAGCTGATGCCAGCCTGGTGAGTATGTGGTACTGTTGAAAAGTGGTGGTTTACTGTTCTTACCTTCTGGTTTGTGACAGCATTTCTTTGACTGCGCTAGCAATGCAGGATTAGTTATAATCTCTAGAATCCTCTTGGATTTTGCTAATGGCCACCTCCTTCTCCAAGGCAAAAGCTCCTGCCTGCTACTCTCAACCCTTCATTGGAAATCAAAGTAAACACTTCCTTTGGAAATTTCCCCTTTTGCTTTCCCCGGGGCAAGTTGCCTCCTGCAGCGTAGTGCAAAATAGCTGTAACGGGAGTACAGAGCCTCAGAGATCTTGGTGTAAAATAGGACAGCAGGTACATTTTTGAAATGAAATTTCCCGAGTTTCGTACAGCCTCCTGTTTTCTAATTACCTTCCATAAGTGCTAAACTCATCAACTACAAACAGTTCAATTCTACTGGTTTCTTTCTCTTGATTAATTTCCAAAAGGAAGAAGCACAAAGTTGCCTGAAGGAATCAACACCACTTTGAATGAAAATCACTCCCTAAAAAACATTCTGGTTTTTTGACCTCACCTCCAGGTACGCCCCGCACAAAGCAGAGTGCAAAGAGTATGCTGAAGAATCCTGCTCCCTAGGCACTTCCAAATACGGCCTGAAGACCACATTGCATGCATGAGTACAATTGTGGGGAATTCCTGGCTCTGTTTTTCATTCATTTGCTTTTCATTCCTTTGATTACAGATAACTGTCTCTTCCGGGGCCATGCTTGTTCAACATACCATGCCAAACATACCTGACTTGCAGTCAGGAAATGAGACATTTGATGGAACTATGGTGTCTGCACAAAAAAAGGTACAGCTCATGTTTTTAAAACAAAGTCCAGCACATTTGCTAGATGGCTTATACCATCTGCCTGGCAAAAAAGCCAGTTGTTCACTGTTGCTTGCACATTGCGCCCAACCTATACAGAGACACACAAGCAATACTCTTCAGGAGTAGGATGGCATGGACTTACAAATGTCTACCTTCTTGCCTGGAGAGCACGGCTAGACTTTCATTTGATTTAGGGTAACTCTCAAGGGGGAAAACTGTCCCTTGCTGACAAACCCTTTTCTGCCCGCTCAGTTCTTCCCTGCAGTCTGCAGCAGCAGACATGGTCAGTAAAAGCACTGTAACCCCTTTAAAAATAAGTTTGTGGTCAGGATATGGATTGCAGTGACCATGGTGGTCTCTGACAAAATTACCCCATAGATCCAGTCAGGATGAGCAAGGCTGTATTTCTGCTATGCACAAATGCCCTGGTGTTTACAGCACATTTGATGTAGTTTATCTTCCTGGGAACTAATTTGGTGGACAGGCTGTTGAATTTGATGCTAGTCTGGCTATTTTTGCTCTGTCCTGGAGACAGCAAGTTGTCTTGACAGAACAATGGGGAAAAGCTCACAGAAACATTCATTTCTCTGTTATGCACCCCAGCAGGGCAGACACTCCAGGTAATATCTGCTTGACACTGACTATAATTCTTTCTTTTCAGGATTAGTCTAAACGCAAAGGGAAATAAAACTTTCTAAGTGGATGTTTCCAACAGGTGCAGTGATTTCTTGGCTCCAAATTGGTGCTTAAAGTCATTTTGTACCCCCTTGGTAGCTCTGTTCTGTGCAGTGTCTGCTATTTGTGTATATCCAGAGAATAATGATGGGCAGTGAATGGTTCTAGCCCTGCGCAAATGCACAGCAGAGCCACAATGCTTTAAGCTAACCTTTAAGTTACATTTGTAGAGGGACTGTTAAATACACAGAACTTCTGCCTCCTTAAGTATCAACCTGCAGACACTGGGAGTTTGTGAGGGCATGTAGGAAAACGGAGCATGCACCGTTGTGCCCACTCTGTTCCTCTCCCCTTCCTCTAAACATTTACTGCCATTGAGAAGCAGCATGTTTGGCCAGAGAGCCCTCTGTCTGAGCTGCAGCTGTTCCTCAGTGACCATGGCTTAGCAGGCAGGCAGGCATCAGTTGTCCAGTTCGCATGTTGCATTCTGCAATACCTCACCAGCCCCTAACACCCAAGCGTGGGATGCAGACTAGCAATTCAGTCTCTAGGTCTTTTCTAGGGATACAGTTTCCCACATTTGCTTCTGATGACAGAAGCATTTACCCCATCTACTTTACACTTGAAAGCTACCCTTTCCAACTGAATATATTTGTCTTTTGTCGTGGTTTAAGCTTAGTCGTAAATTAGAAAAGCATGTAGCCTGCTCGTTTTCCCCCCACAACCTGTC
>WYDI02029473.1:0-26622 GCA_009867235.2 Psittacus erithacus | reverse complement strand
GTTGGACACAGGGGCTTGGAGCAAGCTGCTCTAGTGGAAGGTGTCCCTGCCTGTGGCAGGGGTTGGAGCTGGATGAGGTTTAAGGTCCCTTCATCCCAGACAGTTCCATGATTCTGTTTCTTTTGGGACAGCAGGGATGCTGCATCCAACCAGGGATGCTCGACCCCTCTCAAGATGGTCCGCAGCCAAAGGGACAGACGCAACCATGATTCCCCCCCTCAACCAAAGTCTTATTGCTCCCCCTGGTTACCCCCCACATCCTCCCATTGCCCCCATCTCACCTATGCATGCACTGAGACCCATACTTCCCAGCCGGACATGGATCCCTGCAGCTCCTTCCCTGGTACCCGGCGCTGCAGCTGCAGTGCCCGCTGACGGGGCTGCAGGAGCCATGGATGCAGTCGCAGCGCCGCTGGCACGCAGACCCCCAGAACCCAGCCTTGCACTCACACTTGCCCGTCTCCTGGGTGCAGGGTGAGAGGTTGCAGGAGCACTTGAAGCTGCACCTCCTGCCCCACCAGCCGGGCAGGCAGTGGCAGTGCCCGCTCACTGGGTCGCACTGGGAGCTGGAGGGGTTGCATTGACATTGCTTCTTGCAGGTAGGTGCCCACCAGCCTGGTTCGCAGCGGCAGGTGCCGGTGAGGGGGTCACAGTGCCCATGGGGACCACACTGGCAGGAGAACTGGCACAGGGCACCCCAATGGTTGGGGTCGCAGGTACAGCGCCCGCTCGCCGCATCGCAGCGCCCATTGGGGTGACACGGGCAGCTCCGCTTGCAGTCGGGGCCCCAGTACTGCTCGGGGCAGGCTGTGGAGGGAGGGAGGTGGTGAGGATAATGGGGGTGATGGGGCAGCTTGGCAGCTCCCTCCCCACACCAAGGATGGCAAAGGGGGTGGGTGAGCTGATGGGATCTACTCACGGGAGCTGCAGTCTGCTCCGAAGAAGCCGGGTTTGCAGAGGCAAAGCCCAGGTCTCACACACACCTCATCCGCCCCACAGGCATCTTCCCCCTCGCACAGTGCTGTTGGTGACAGGGCAAGCATCACATCAGGGCATGATGGGGTCCCCTGGGCTCACACCCCACTGCTGGACCACATCCCACTGGGGCATCATGGGCAATCCACCATCCCGCTCCATCCAAGCCACACCATCAGCAGCTCACTTGATGGGCATTTGGGGTCCCCACAGCACAACACCCCAATCAAAGAGAGCTGTGGGGCTTCAACCACCTCCCAGCTATGGGCTCCATCACCCTCCATCACTCACCGGCCGTGCATTCCCGCCCTTCCTGCTTCCAGCCAGGACAGCACACGGGGCCGGTGGGGAGCCTGAGGAGAGACCTACAGTGGAGCATCCACAGGGATGAGGGTACCAGGGTGGGCTCACAGCATCACTTAAGGCACAGCAAACACCCTGGCTGGGTCTGGCAGGCAGAGGCAGCGCGGCCCCGGGGGCTTTGCTCCGGAAGGAAACCAGTAAAATAGAAGGAAATTCAAGAGTCTGCAGCCCTGGTGGGCGGTGGGGCAGGCAATGGGGCAGGCAATGGGGCAGGCAGCGGGGCAGGCAGCATGGATCTGCCACTGTGGAGCCTGTATCGGGCCCCTGATGCTCTGGGAGCAGCTCAAAGCTTCACCAACAACACAGAAGAAAGGCACTAAAGTGAAGGCGGTGAAAGGCGCTGCCATGGATGGTGAGACCGATGGGACAGGCAGCAGCAAAGCAGATGGAAAACCAGCTCCAAAAGCTCTTTAGGATTTGCTGCGCCCATGTTTCCCATTGGCACTCGATGGGAAGTTTTGCCAATGCTCCCAAATCCTATCCAAGTGCCCAGCATGAGAAATAACCCCTGGAGAAGGTTAAGGAACATCCATGGGCACCACAGCCGCGCTCCCCAGAATCACTCCAATGTCTGTATCCACACAGTGCCAAGCAGCAGGTCTCTGTCCATGGAAGATGGACAATGACCCCATGGAGCTGTCAAGAGGCCCCATGAGATGGAGGAGCGCAAGCAGGGACCCCCATGGCACCTACCTGCAGACGTTCCTGCCTTCGGGATCGAGCTCCTGCGCAGAGCTCTGCACCCACAGCCACAGATGGAGGCAGAGGAGGTGCCACGCGCTCCCCATCCCACCAGGGTGCGAGGGCCCAAATCCCTGCAGCTCCCAATGCTGGTGTCCGCCTGCCCCGTCCCTTCTGTCCCTCCTGTGCTGCGGCCTCTTCCTCCCGCCAGCCTTGGGTTTCTTCCTGAGGAAACGCGGGAGGAGGCGCCGCGATCCTGACGTCAGGGGATGGGAGGCAGTGAATGCCACCTCAGGGGCTATTCCTGGCCATTGGTGTCACCCCAGCAGCAGGAATGGGTGTGCAGGGGCTTGGTGCTGCATGAGCATCGCACCTGGGGTTGTCCTGCTCCCCCTGTGCCATCCTCCATCACCCCCCAAAGCCGCTTTAGCCAATGGCTCCCCAACCCACATGAGGTCTCTGCTGCATCCCCCTGCCCCAACCACTATGAGCTGCCCTATGGTTCTGCTGATCCCTGGGAGGAGACAAATGGGGTCCCCACATCCCCCATGGGGACACGGTGTTCCCTTTGAACCGCTGCTGGCCCCTGTCCCACCTCTCCCTGGCCCCAGGAGCTTTGTGTCAGCAGATGCACAGGAAACACCTTTTTCCTACCCAAGGCCAGCTCCGCCAGCGGGGATAACCCAGGCTGGAAGCTGCTCCTCACACTTAACTCCTCCATACCCAGCACTGCGCCCATGGAGCTGTACTCCCATTGGAGCCGACCCACGGAAAGGGTCACCCTTTGCATGGAAAGTGATGGAGAACAGGGATGGAATCCCAACAGCATCATCCCAAGCAGCGGGTACCTTGGAGAAGAAACGGGACTGATTTATTTCCAACTCCAGTTCTAAAGTTAAAGCACCTGAGGGGACTGATGCTTCCCTGTGAACATGAGGATTGTTCCTGTCTTCCAGTTCCCAACAACAGCAGGAAGAGGTCTCAGCACAAAATGGTACAGAGTGGCACTGATGGCGCTGATCCCGGCTGCTCCCAGCTCTGGGAGCATCCGGACACCCGGGTGCAGTGTGTGCAGCCCCTTCCAGCTGTGTGGTGATGCTGGATACCCCAACTCCACCTTCACATTGTAGGGATGAACCCCATCCAAATGGGGCAGGATACAGGAGAGGTGTTTGGTGGAAAAAGGCACGAGCGGATGGGAAGAGGGTGCAGACCCTGGTGGTGCTGAGCTGCAGGCACAGAGAAGTGGAGACCCCCATAGGTCAAGCCATGGGCACAGTGAAAAGGTGGCCGATGGGCAGAGATGCCCGGAGGCACTGATCCAGCCTGGAAACCCACGGCCAAGTGTCCCAGCATGTTGTCCACATGTGGCATTCCCATCACCATGGCATGGAGAAGCAGCCAGTGCTGCTGTGCCACCAGGAAGTGCTGCAGCGAGGCCATTCCCATGGGATCAGGGGGGTGGCGTGGCTCTGTCAGGGGAGCTGGCTGCGGGATCGCCCTCCGGCTCCAGCTGCGTGTCCAGTGAGTCGATGACTTCCCAGGCTACGGGGCTGCTGGATGTGGGGGGATCTTTGCTGCTGTCCTGATACCACAGCCTGAAGCTGCAGAGAGAGCAGACAACAGCCGTGGGGGAGAAGTCTTCCCAGGGAACGCGATTGAATCCCAACCTCCCCATAGGCTTCCCAGCAAACTTACAAGCTCCTAATTTTGGATTCGGGAGGATGAGGATGAGCATCCACACAGTCTGTGCCGCAGGCTGGGAGCCAGGAGCCCTCATCTTCACCGCTGCAGCACAAAGTGCGTTACAGGCCCAGCATGGGAGGAAACATCCCTCAAGCCAAGCAGAGCCAGGGGCACATGGACCACAGCTGTGATCTGCTGCAGAGCCACAGTGATGCTCATGTCCCACATAGGTTTTCTATGGCAAGCACAGCCCTGCCTAGGTGGTCTCAAGGCTCTCCAGACACCAGCTTCAACCCCAGTGCTTGGTCAATGATGCGTCCCCGGTCGCCACATCCTGCTGTAAAGTCTTTGAGCATCTCACCCCACGTGGCAAATGCTTCTCTGGGGGAACAGCCCAACAATCAGCACTACGGGACCAAGGTGGGCGACATCCTGGCCTTACAGGGAAGCAGGGAACATAGGAGATGCAGCCATCCTCACCAGGCAGAACTCAATACCCCTGCTGCCAGCAGAGCCCCCAGCACAAGCAAGCAGCAAGCTTCAGTAGCACAGAAGAGCTCAGCCCCCTCCACACCTTTATTAAAGCCCCCAAAAGCCAGTGAGATCCAGCTCCCCCCGCACCACACAACAGCTTTAGCACAGGCTTCACCCCCTCATTGCCAGCACACAGGCAGAGCCGGGCTGGTGCCCAGCGCAGTCCTGCCCTCCCCATCGTGACAAGTCTGTTGGAGCCAATGGTGCCCACGAACGTCTTGCAGAGCCTCCAGGGAACATCTCTGCTGTCATCTTCAGTGGCTCACATTGAACAGCCTCCAACCACAGCGCCGAGGGCAGCAGTCCCACTGCCACCACCTCACCTCCCTTTTGCCACATCCATGCAGGGATGGGAGGCATTGGACAGACCATGTGTGACTGGTGACAAGAGGTGCAGCAAAGAGCCCAGCCCCTGCGATGCTCCCAGGGTTAAGCCAGAGCAAGACATCAGCTGCAGACGTTAAACCTTTGACCTCCAGATGGAAGCAGGGAGGAGGCAGCTCCGTGCCTGGGGCATTCCCTTGCAGGGTGTATGGAGCAGGGCTGGACTCACCTGCTCTCCGACTCCTCTGTCGTTCCCAGCATTTTGGCTCTGATTTTCTTCCTCTGCCTTTTGATAGATGACTTCATCGCATCCAAGAAGAAGCTGGGAACCCTCTCCTCGTTCAGCAGCTCCCTGGAAAAAGGCAGCCAAGTTAGTGGGGAGCTCGGCACCCTGAGTGCACCAGGAGCAGGCTCTGATGGGCCACGGGCTGCAGGGGCAGGGGACACCTGACTCACCGCTGGTAACAAGCCAGCTCCTCTTGCACCAAGAACAGGTTGGTCTTGAGCTCGTTCCGCTCCTGCAGGATCTGCTGCAGCTCCTCCTTGGAGAAGCAGCAATGAGCAGGGCTCCTGCCCGCATCCTGGTGCTGCGGCTCCTCTGTGCATGATGGAGCTTCCTCCTGGAGGGATGGAAAACGGGTCAGCAGGCGGCAAAGACCCCACAGTGCCCACCCTATGGTTGGGTGCTGTGCGCAGGCAGAGATGGGAATGGCTCAGGAATGAAGCTGCTAGAGCCCACTGCCCATCGCCACACACAACAAACCCTCCTCATCCTCTAAGTCCCACTTGGCTTTTCCTCTCGTCAGCTCAGGCTTGCACTCACCAGGCCGGGCTTTGGCTGCTGGATCTCGGAGGTGTTCCTGCTCCTCCTGCTCGTTTCCCTCTGGATCTGCAGCATCGCAGCCTCCAGGTCTGACTTCTTCTCCAGCGCGCTCTTGAGCTGCGCCTGCACCACAGCCACCTTGTGCCGCAGGTCCTCGTTCATGGCCATGAAGCGGTGCAGCTGTTCCTGCAGCTGGAGAACCCAGGGAGCACAGTGAGGCAACAGCAGCAGCTCTGGGTCCCCAGCAAGGGACATCAACACTGGAGATGGATCTGGCCCATGGGGACGTCCCCGGACCCTTTGCACCCCATCCACTCACTGCCTCCGTGTCTCGGCTCTTGCAGACGATCTCATGGGCCTGGGCACGGAGCTCATCCCGCTGCTTGTCCACCACCTCCTTGAGCCGCAGCATCACCTCCCGCTCCTTCCGTGCCACGTTGTCTGGGCACAGAGACACGCGGACAGGGCTGAGCAGCCCTGGTACCCAAAGGCCTCCCCAGCCCGCCCCCCCCACCCCTGACACCCACCTTCCTGGGACTGGCTCTCCGCAAGCTGCCCCAGGAGCTGCTGGTTCTGCTCCTCCAGGCGGGACAGGCGTGCACGCAGGGCGCGCTCCCGGCGCTCAGCCTCCCACAGCCGCTGCTCCGGGTCCTGGGGACGGGGACGGCCGGGTCAGAGCCATCCCATAGGGGACAGCCTGGTCAGAGCCATCCCATGGGGGACAGGGCCAGCTGGGTCAGAGCTATCCCATAGGGGACAGCCAGGTCAGAGCCATCCCATGGGGGACAGGGCTAGCTGGGTCAGAGCTATCCCATAGGGGACAGCCAGGTCAGAGCCATCCCATGGGGGACAGGGCCAGCTGGGTCAGAGCTATCCCATAGGGGACGGCCAGGTCAGAGCCATCCCATGGGGGACAGGAACAGTCAGGTCAGAGCTGCCCCAAGGGACAGGGAAAGCCAGATCAGAGCTACCCCATGGGAAATGGGGCCAGCTGGGTCAGAGGCACCACAGGGGATGGGTACAGCCAGGCCAGAGCCATCCCACTGGGGACAGGGCCAGCCAGGTAAGAGCTGTCCCAAGGGACAGTCAGGTCACAGCCACTCCCATGGGTACAAGGGACTGCCGGGTCACAGCCATCCCAGGGGACAGGGACAGCAAGGTCAGGGCCATTCCATGGGGAAAGGGGACAGCTGGGTCAGAGCCATCCCAGGGGACAGGGACAGCCAGGTCGCAGCCACATCAAGGGACAGGGACAACCAAGTCCCCACGGCGACTCCTGCGAGGACAGGCGCGGGTCAGCACCACGGCAGAGGAGATCCCGAAGGAGAAAGGGGCCGAGCCCTCCTTCCCCGCTCACCTCCGCTTCCTGCCGGCCGCCCGCCGGCCCCGCCGCTTCCTCCTCGGCCCCGGCGGGAGCCACCAGCGCCTCCAGCAGCTCCAGCAGCCGCACGACGGACGGCACCAGCCCGGCCACGGCGTCGGGCCCGAAGCGGGCGGAGAGGCGGCGCAGCTCGGCCCCCAGCGCCTCCGCCATGCGGTAGACGTGCGGCGGGGCCAAGCGGCCCGGCGGGGTCCGCCACAGCGCCTCCGCCATCGCCGTCCGGGGCCCCGCACACGCTCCTCCTCCGTTGTCCCGCCCCGTCCGAGGCGGGACTCAAAGGTGGGATCCCGTTGGTACAAAATTTATTGGACACTGAATGGGTACAAGGAGGAGCGGGCAAAGGGCAGGGGCTGTGCGGGAGCGGGGACGCAGAACACACACGCTGTTGAATATCAACAGTACGAGGAGCAGGGGTGAGGGCAGCACTAGGCGTAGAGGTCCTCCCGGTCGGCGGAATAGACCTCCCCTTCCTGCAGCAGGGCGAAGTTGAGGAAGTGGGAAGGACGATGGACCTCGTGGTAGAATTCCTTGGGGTTGGCGAGCTGCAGCTCGTACTTCATGTTGGGGTCGTGGCGGACACCTGGGGGAGAGAGAGACCATCACCCACCTGAAAGGCTCCTGCCTCCACAACTGATGGGGAGCCTGAGGAAGCCCTCTACCTGCACATGACAATCTTTAAAGCAGATCATGCTTAAAGAATGTGTAAAGAACACATCCCTGAAGAGCTATTTCCTTCATATAGCATCATAGACTGGTTTGGGTTTGGAAGGACCTTAAAGCTCATCCAGTTCCAATCCCCAGCCACAGCAAAGAGCTCATCTCCATCTCCCCTCTGGCACGTTAAAGCCATTCCCCTTGTCCTGTCCCTATAGGACCTTGTCCAAAGCCCCTCTCCCGGTTTCCTGCAGCCCCTTCAGGCGCTGGAGCTGCTCTAAGGTCTCCCCTTCAGGAGCCTTCTCTTCTCCAGGCTGCCCCAGCCCAGCTCTCTCAGCCTGGCTCCAGAGCAGAGCTGCTCCAGCCCTCGCAGCATCTCCATGGCCTCACTCCACCAGCTCCAGCTCCACATCCTTCTTGGTTTGGGGGCCCCAAGCTATCCATGCTGCCTCCCCTCCTGCCCCTCTCCCGGCGGGGCAGCTCACCCATGAAGTTATAGTTCCAGGATCCTTGTGCTGGAACCATGAAGAAGCCAAGGAAGCGATCAGAGAGCAGCATCTGCACTCGCTCATAATGGGATGGGAGGTAGCCCTTGGGGTTGTTCCCCTTGTCTGTGTTCTGCCTGCCCCACTCATAGCCACTTGGGGTCAATTTGTAGGCTGTCAGCGTGCAGGAGCCTGGTGTAAAACTGGAAGGAAGAAGAGATGGGGGAAGTCAGACTGATCCAGGGCAGAACAGGGAAACCAGGAATGAGCCAACACTCCTTTTCTGCCAGATGCTGAGACCTCAACATGTTCCCAAGCACTGCAGCTTGGCAGAGAGGGCACAAGAAGCCTCCTGCCTCTCACCTGCAAGTGATGATGATGGTCTTCTCCCCATCCCAGGAGGGGTTGTCAGCCATGACCTTGGCATGGGTGGTGACATCCTGTGGTGAGAGCTGAGGGGACTCGTTTGGTTGGGTGTGAATCCACCCCAGAGGTTCCATTTCCTGACAAAAAGAGTTTGAGAGAGGAGTAAAAGGCATTTAAAACAAGACCAACAAGCACACAGGGAGCAAAGGCTTCCCTTTGCCTGCTCCCACATCAGGCTGGCCTCAGGCCAAGCTCTCCAAGTCCCATATCTACAACAGCTCAACTCACCTTGAGATACTCATGCTGTGGCAGCTGCCCCGGGAGGTGCACAGTCTGGTGGGTGCCCCACTGGGGCACCATCACAATGCACCGGATCTCCTTCACCTGGGGGTTATCAGGAGGGCTCACTCCATACAGATAACCTGCAATCTAGGAACAGACACTCCCCTTAGAAGCCTAAATGAGACCTCTGTGTAACCATGTGAGAGCCTTTAGTTACTCAGGAGCTGATCTCTCAGCCCACAGGCTCTCACTAGAGGAGAGCATCTCAGTTTGCTTATATGCTGAGTTTCCCCTCAAGTCAGGGCCACAAGGAACCACCTGGACCCACCTAGAACTTGTGTGCTCAGCTGTATTGCCAGTGTCTGTCCCAACACTAATTCCTGACTGCCCAGGGCTGGTGTGTGCCCAGCAGAGTGGGGTACAGCTTTAACAGACTCACTGCACGCTCACCTGGGCCCGCAGATCTGAGATGCAGATGAATTTCTTCAACACATTCTTGGGCAGGATGTATGTGTAGCCCGTTTCCTTGATATCATCTGATGAAACATAGATATGGTTTGTTCGCAGGTGGAGGTTGGCAGCAGAAATGGCTCTGTGAAGAGGAGAGATGATGATTGAAGGGTGCACAGATCCCTTCCTGAGCACCCTGACCTTCACCACACAACAACTCTGCCTGCTCGCCTACCTGACCCGCCACTCGGTCTTGGAGGAGAACGTCTGGGTCTCGTAGTTGCTGGTAGTGGAGGTGATGATTTCATCCCCGTGTTTGTTCACGGTGCGGGTCTGGGTGGCTGTGAGCTGTGACTGCTCCTTGGTTTGCTTCTCAATTTCTGCAATCTGCTGCCTCTGCTGCGAGGGGGCAGAGATCTCCATGCCCAGGATGATGTCTCGGATCTCTGACTGTGTCAGGGATGCAACGTTCACACTGGAAGAGGAAGAACACCCAAGTCAGGCATTTCAAAGCACATTCTGGACCCTCGTCACTCAAGCACAAGCTCAGGACATCCACTTGGGGCACTGTGAAAAATGAGACCACAGTTTTATAGGCATGAAGGAGGAAATCACATGATGCACAGATCAGACGGGTTTGGTGCAGACATTTTTATCTGCCTTAGTTGAAAGCAATATAACCCTTCATCAGGGACTGTAGTGATAGGACAAGAGGTGATGGGTTCTAACTTAACCAGGGGAAGTTCAGTCTGGATATAAGGAAGAAGTTCTTTACTGTAAGGGTGGTGAGGCACTGGCACAGGCTGCCCAAAGAAGTGGTAAATGCTCCATCCCTGGCAGTGTTCAAGGCCAGGTTGGACAGAGCCTTGGGTGACTTGGTCTAGTGTGAGACATCCCTGCCCATGGCAGGGCGCTGGAACTGGATGATCTCAAAGTCCTTTCCAACCCAAACCATTCTAAGATTCTGTAATGATAACCAGTTTCCCTACAAAGCTGACAGTTCATGGCAAAGGCCCTTTAAGTTCTCTACTCTCCACAAGCAGCACTGTGCTCACAGTCTTTAGAGCAGGAAGGAAAAGCTGACAGGATCATTGCAGCTGGACAGTGACTTACTTGTTCTTCTTGCCATAGTCAGCAAGGATGAGATCCTTCAGCTGCACCTCCACCTTGATCCACTCCTCATCTGTCAGGGTTGGCCAGATGTGGTGAGGCTCTGTTATGGTTGTCTTGTCTGGTTTCAGAATAACCTTGGCTCGATCGTTATTCACATGAAGCGCTCGGAGAATCAGAATCAGACGAGAGAATGCCTTGGAGGAGAAAAAGAGATGCAGTCAGAACAAGGAAAACAAATACACAAGGCCCCTAAACAATACACTGTGGACATGTGGACAAGTGCCAATGGAATCTATCTGAAGGAAAATCCAGGCAGACACAGAGTCAAGTGATCCCACACAGCAAATCATGAAGGATCTCTGAAGCCTTGGCTCCTGCCTCATGCACCAGAGGCAAAGCAAAACGCAGCCTAGGCATGCTGTGCTCACCGTGTAGGAAGAGATGGTTTTCAGCCAGTCATCATAGAGATTGAAGAGAACCATCTGCGGTTCAGTAGCCTTCAGGATGAGGTCCCCAAACTTTTCCACTTTCAGACAGGCCTGGAAGGGCAGCTGCAACTCTGAGCCTTTGATCACGATGTTGGGGAAATCCAGCAAGTGCACCTGGGGTTTATGAAGAGGAATTAGCTCACAACTACCACAGAACATTGGTCCAGATCAAGTCCTTCACAGGAACACAGGACTGTCTTGTCATCTGTCTTCTGCATTCTTACCTCAAGTGGGTCCAACATGCCCTTCCGTGTCACTATGATCTGTTTAGGCTGCTCCTCCACAGGCAGCGACCGAATCAAAGCAGCCACTTCTTCAGCAGTCTTCCACTTGGCCAGCTACAGGAAGATAGCAGGGTTAGAGATATCCCTCTGCTAACAGCAGTGTCTCCATGGGAATTAGAGAGACTCAAGTCAAATTCTATAAATACACCTGGAATTTATGGCTTGCTCCAGATCAGTGTCAAGGCCCAGCATTTCCTTCTTACTGGTCTCGGAGTTCCTGTTCCTGGAGTTCAGTTATCCCTGACTGGCTCAGAAAAAACAGCTGCCTACACCACCTCCCTGGCTCTGCCACCTGAGAGTCTTCTCACTGCACTGGATGTACAGCCAAGTGCAATGTGATTTGCTGTAATAGTGAGCACAGCCCTGTTTCTCAAACCCTGCTTGAAGATGTCAGTTCTTTACACCTCAGGGCCTCAAAACCCTTGCAACATCAATGCCTGCTTTTACTTTTATATCCCATGCTAATGCTTCCCTGAGAACATGTTAGACACCAGACACTGCAGCTCCACACTTGTTAAGAGGCAGGAAAATGAAGATTCTCATGATGCTTTCTGCTCAAGTGAGTGTCCCAAGCAGTCAGAGTCCATCCCCAGCTCCTAGCCCAAAGCACAGCAGTAGCCAGACCCTACCTGTCCTAGACGTTTCTGTCCTGCCCACACAGAGGTATGGATGATCTTCAGGAAGAGCTGTCCAGTTCTGGGATTGAAGATGAAAATGGCTCCATTGATAGGTTTTGTGGTCAAATTCCCTTCAAAAGTCTGAGAAAACAAGCAAAAGTCAGAAGTACAGAGAAATAAAGCCTCTACAACCATCCCAAGGCACAGGACATTGCCTTTCCCCCCCAAGATACTCCTCTGGCCTCACCTTGTGGATAGTCACTCTGTACACATTGGTGTCATCCACAAACCAGATGATCTGGTTGGAGAAGAGCTCTCCATAGTTCTGGGAGGAGAGGTACGGCTCTGTGGGCTCGGATGAGTACAGCTGCAGCCCCTTACGGATTCGTTCTCTCAACACATACAGCGCAGGATTTGCTTTCATGATTTTGGCCATAGCCTGCTGGATCAGAGGTTTGCTCCCAGGGAACCAGTTCCCATAAGCACTGAAGAAGAGAACAAACAGAAGACGCAGTTGTTGCCATCAGCTGTGAGATGAAGAGACAATAGCACACATCTTTCCATGCAGCAGGCAGACACCCTTCTGCCTGATGAGTACTATGGTATGATTTCTCTTCCTACGTCCTTGGGAGCTGCTTACCTATTGCTCTTCCCTATACCTCCTCTCAGTTGGAAGCCACAGCACACATGCTGCAGCCCCAGAAAAGCCATGTCTCCTCTAAAAAAGATACTGGAGCAGAAGCCTGATTGCTGGGACTTGAAACCTTCCCCCTACAAGTGAAGAACAACTGTCCCCACTTGTGGGGAGCCTTAAAACAAGGCCTGCCCTTCAGGTCCAAGAACAGTCTAAACTCTTAAGAAAACAAGTTATTAGTGAGTTGGGAGAACAGCACCATCATTATGGAAGAAGCAGACATGAGTCGACCTGAAAGGACTGACTAGGTGTCTTATCTCATTCACTGCACCCCTCCAGCTTCTGCTTTCTCCCCTCATCCTTCTGCCTAGGATACAACCCAGTCTGGAGACACACTAAGACACAGCCACAAAATGCCAATTATACTTAAAGATATCACCTGTGCAAGTTATAGGCCAGATCAATGGCAATAAGCACACCAGTAGGGGATGGGTAGATACTCATGTTGTCTGTAGTGTAGTCCAAGAACTTGGCTCTTGCATAGCGCTCGATATCATGGGAATCGTAATCTCCCCAGCGCAGCTGGATATCGATCCAGTACTTCTGAGTGGTGGTGCTGTCCATCACATCTCTAAGGAGAAAGCAAGCCAGAACAACTTAATCTTGCACAAAACTCTCCTGCAGTTGCTATGTGTCTTTGACAGAGATAAGTTTCTGAAGCCAGCTGCTATCTGCAAAACCATCCTGAAAAGACACTCTACTACTCCCTTCACACAGCATCTGGATGCAGAAGCAGTTAAGAGAAATCCTCAGACAATGGGGTTCAGCTGCAGGTTTAGACAAAGCAGCACAGTTACTCCTCTACTATATAGTCATGAGGGTCATCTCCCCTAAGGATTGCCTCCTGAGGATTCAGTCAAACTGAAAACAGCACAGGCACAGAATTGGGTCTAATTCACTCCAAATTCTGGCCCTAGGACACCACAGCTTTGTGGGGTTTCCTGAAGAACACTTCAGAGCTCCTGAGCTCTGGCTTACAGGAAGGGTAAACTGGAGGAGAGAACAGGAGCAAAGAGTCTCCATGTTCTGCACAAGGCTGTGCTAGAAGGTGCTGCAACCATCTGCCCAAATGACCCCTGGACTTTGCCAGGCACATCCTTATGTGTCCTCTGTGAAAACCAACTCTACGTGCCCAAGAGATATAAAGAGGCTTTGGTTTAGGATGACAGGCTCAGCACCTCTGCTCCACAGCAAGATCAAGGAGAACGAAAAGGGAAACACTCACTTGGAATCTGCAAGCAATGATGGACGTGACACATTCCACTTATAGGAAGCGAAGAGAAGGATATCTGCACATGAGGAATTCATCTTGTATGACTTCCTGGGATGGATTGTCTCTTTTTGCACTGTCTCAATCTCTAGAGCATCCAGCTCTTGATCAAACACCTGGGGAAAAGGCAGTCAAAGATGAGTTGCGTTCAAGCAGCCTTGCTAAAGAATCTATCCACAGCACCGAACTAGAACAGGCACCCAGGAAAATCCCATCTCCTCCCCTTCTCTGTCAATTGGGGAAGAAGGGCTAGGCCTACTACAGCCCTGGAACAATCTCTGTTACTAGCAAGAGGCCGTTGGTCCACAAGGAGCATACGTGCAGTGCACAGAAACAACCCAAGTTAACACACTGCTCACCTGACACAAATCCATTACGATGCTCTCATGGATCTTTTGCCACAAGTGAGCTCGGAAAATCTGGATGAGAGAAATCTTCAGCGTGGGGATCTTGCCATGCATAAAGATGCCTGTCAAATCTAGCTGCACCTGAAACCCAACGTACACCTGCAAAGGAAAAGCAGCTGTGAGAACAAGCAATATCACTGATGAAGTTTAGAATACAGAACAACTACTGTTAAAGAGGTTTAGTTCATCTGTAAGAACATGTTCTGAAGAGTTAGATCTATTCATTCACTGCTCTTATTCCAGTGGCAGTTGGTATAGATACAAACTCCAGGTACTTACATTGGCTCTGTTAATGGTAGGAGACCACCACAGGGTGAATCTTCTGTTTGGAATTTGGTTCAAACCCGACCTCTGGGCATTTGTCAGCTTCTTCCATTTCATAGACTCCTCAAAGCCACTGGCCTTCTCCCTAGAAAGGGCAGACAATCAGTTGCATAAGATGTGGAACATGGCAGTTAGCAGAAATAAGGGACAAGTAATAGAGGCAGGGAACACACCCAGAAGGAATGGGGAAGATTGTTTTATGTAAAGACATGGATTCACATGCTTAAGTTCAGCTATAGCCCAGTCCCAGGTACTCTCCTAACTGAGCTATATATAGTGTGCTCAAGTGATGACTGAAAATGAGAAAAAGCTCAACAGACTCAGTACATCTTGAGCCAAGGACCCCTCCTGATCACCAAATTTGCAAGACAAGGCAACATCAAGGCTTCTCTTACCAGAAGAGACCCTCCCATGTGGGGAAGTAAGTGCCTTTGAAGAGAGTGTGCTCCAGGATTCCTTCCACTCCACCAAGGGCCTGGATCATGTCTGTGCGGTAGTTGTTCAGGTTCCAGAGTTTGCCATCATGGCGCTGATGTGTCCACCAGAACGGGTTCTGTTTCAGGACCTGGAGACAAGAGCAGACTAGTGAGCAGCTTTGTATTCAGATCATTTAACCTGGCTGCACTCATTGCAGGAACCAAGATGATGATGATGTCAAAGACCAAGTGAAAAGCCTCATGCCTTCCTTCCTGGAGGACACAGCTCACCTGCAACATGAGTTCAGTCAGCACTGCTATGCAATTCAGACTGGGTAGAATCTAAGATGATGATCGTTGAGGGACTGACCTTCTACAGAGCTATCATTACAGGTTTTAAAGAATGAATTTTTCCACTGCTATTAAAACTCTGGAATTTTGGAATGTTTTTTTTGGGGCCTATATTTCTGGGGCCTCTCCAGAACTGATCTCTTAACACTCAGTTGCACAAACAGTGGTACTCCCCAAGACACTGTAATCCATCCAAACACTTCAAAAGAGGCTAGCTACAGATTTTGGAGCATCTGGTTTTCAACAGCCTCTACCAGTGCCAACACATGGCTCTAAAAGTTCTTCCTGCAGCAGACAGACAAGGAAGTGCACTCACAATAATACAAGGTGAAAGGACATGGTCTGGAACAGGTATGTGATCCTCACACTCAATCAGAGAAATTCCCAGTCCATACCTGATACTGTTTGAAGTCAGTCCTGACTCTCCATCCTTTATCATAAGCTAGGGTGTGCCGGTCCTTCTGGAATAGGGTGTTGATACGAGGAATACCCCTGTCCCATGAGTCCTCCAGATCCTCCAGCGTCAGACGCCTGGAAAAAAACAGAATTCCCACTCTTCGTTACCTCTCAGTGTTACAGTAGTTCATTAATGAGCATTTCAGGGGAGGAGATGACAGAAATAGCAGAGACCTTGGGGCTCTGGAAGGAGATGTTCTACAATGCCAAGCACTAAGAGGTTCAGCAAAGTGCCCACAGCAATTGCTATGAACATGCTGGTGTCAAACAGCCAAAAGAGACTGCCCCTGTAAGTGTGCAGAACTAACTACAAACGGGTCTGATGTCAGCTTCTGGCACCACCTTGAACTGTGATGCTTGACACCACCCTTGAACTGTGCCATTGATGCACTTTCTCCATGCAGAGTCCACACTCCTCCAGAAGTAAGACAGAACCTTTGCAGGCAGCCTGTGGCATGTACCACAGGTCTCCAGAACACCAAGACAGTGCAAGACTCCACACCACTGCCCGTCCTCACACACAGAGATCTGCCTGCAGACAGAAACCCACCTGTTCTGGGCTATAGCCTCTTGTCTCTTCAGGGCATATTCTGCCCACACTCTCTGAGAGTCAATGAATTCACTTTCCCATGGCTGGATGTAACGATACAGATTTGGGATCAGCTGGTCCTCCTCATGACTCATTCCTGAGCGGAAGTGAGTGATGCCAACATCTGTCTGCTTGGACCACCTGGAGTAAAGAGGCACAAGAGTGAAGTAGGAGCGATGGGACTTTACAGGTCACATTGACATTCCCTGCTGTAGAGGCAACATATCTCTTTAACATGGCATGGTTCAGCAGAATCAGGAAATTTTATGGGAAAGAGCATCTAACAGAATACTCATCCCATGCAGGCATTAGAGAAACACAACTCACCTCAGGTCAGACTGTGGGATGAGAACGTGGCCCATGGAGAGCATGCCAAGCCCCCCCAGCTCTTTAGGGGTGTAAAACACCACTGGTGGGAAACGACTGGGCATTTTGGAATTCAGACCAATTTTGATTCGAGTCTGGATTTTATTCTCACACTTGACCAGCAAATCAAGCAATTCCTGGGTATTTACAACAGCTTCTCGGAAATAGGTCATCAAGCCAATGAGAGCTGTATTCCATTTATTGACAATCTAGAAAGGAAAGCAAAGATCAGTTCTCAGCTTCTTCAAGCATCTGTAGAAAAGCTTGGTCACCCATCTCCTTTCCACCTTACCTTAGTGAAGGTTGTGGAGCCAGATGCCATGAGGATCTGCCTCACTCTGTTGTGGAATCTCTGCATAGACTCATCATCCACACGCAGGAAGCACTGAGCTGTGCGCTCCTTGGTGACCTGCAAGAGCACAGCTCCATCAGTTCCTTCCCGGGGACCCTCTTTCCAATAGAGACAGTAAGATAAGCTCTTGCCATCAGGCGTTTATATAACACGAGGAGGAGAAGAGGCTGAACAGCACCTCTGCACCTTCGGGACCGCCATCATCCCCAGCCAAGGATTTTCCATCCCTCCCAGCAAGGAAAATTCATACTGAGTTCACTTGTGGTCCCAGTTATGTAGCTGGCAAATAGCAGTTAGCCCCCTCCCATACACAGTAACAAGCTCTGCTTTGATGCAAGGTACAGGCCACACAGGGATTGCTCTCCCACCCTGTCAAACCCCCACCCTACCTCATTCTGCAGGTTCCAGACACCATCCTTGTGAGTGAACTCCTCATAGCTGGTGCGGCACTTGGGCAGGATGCGGCACTCAAACCCACACATGTTAAACAGCAAATTGGGGTTATCCTTGCTGTAAACGGATACGAAACTGTTCTCCCACTGCACTGTGGTGACTGAGCGAGGCAAACGGTTCTTGATATCCCAGAATACAGCACGACCTCTGGAAAACAAGATGTGCACAGTGACAGGCTGTTCGTGAAGAGGAACACTATAGCTCTAATACCTATCACTCTGTCAGAACCACAGCACAGACCCCTCACCTATTCTTACTTTTCTCCCTATCAGTCTCAAACTGTTATCTATTACAACTGATTTTTCCCAAGGTGCAGCACTTACAGGTTCACATCGTGTTTCATGAGGCGCATCCGAGCATCCCGGGGCCAGCACTTCTTGTTGTTGTAGCCGACAATGTTCTCATTGTTGGGATCTGGATGCTCTGTCAGGTAGCGCTGAATCAAGTCTCTTGCCTCATCTGCTGTAAACCTGGAAACGCACAGAAGATCTGGAGTTACATGATCAACTTCTCGTAACACCAGACAGATAAAGACTTGCTTATGGACTGCTGTTTCCCACAGCATGTTTGAAGGTAACTATCCATTTTCTGTATCCTCTCACTGAAGGCAGCTTCAGTTTCATTAGCTTACAACAACCCATGACTGTTAGGGTTATTTTTCCATGAAGAGACATAAAATTCTATGTCCACTTGCTGGGAAGCCACAAAAGGCTTATTTTAGCAGTGGAAAATCTGCAAGAATAGAACATATGACCTTATTGCTTTTCTACTGGTCCAGTGATGCTGCAGGAGAGTGAACTGAGAAAGCAAGAGGAGGCATGTGGACACACAGTTGTTCTGGGAAGTCTGTAAATTCCAATATTCCTGATCTTTCTGAACAAAAACCTGGAGCAGGAGCACACTAACTCCCATTTCCACAGCATCTGCTGCAAGATGCCAGAACACAAGTTCACCTGAGGAAAGCAGGGTCTCACCTGAAGAAGATGTGAATACGGTCAATATATCTGCAGAAGAGGCGAATGGGATGGGCCACCTCAGTGGCAATGTCTTGGAAGCTGAGGAAGTCATTTGGCATCTGGGGAGGCCCAGCCATTTCACTGGCACGGTGCAGACCCAGCACCAGTAGGTCCATCACAAGCCCGTAATACTGGACAATGAAGGAAGCAAACTGCAGCCCACGAATAATCCCATAGGAGTTTGTGTGATTCATGTCCTGAGGAAATAAAAGGGAATTGTGAGCATCACGACACATCAGAGACCTTTTACCCAAGCAGCTGCTCTTTAGCAGGACCCAGAAGGGTTTTCTTATTCCCTTATCACTTCTCTGGCAAGCCTTGTGTCCCCTCCTCCCCATGGGTCCAAAACCTCTCCATTTTACAGTCCTGATAGCAATCATCACCTTGTAGTTGATCACCACGTTGTTCTTGGCTGTCATGTAGTCAGCAATGTTGTGATCAACAATAAGACGCAGCAGCCTGTTGAGCAACGTCAGGTCAATCTTCTCATACATCTTCTCAAATCGAGACTCCAGCATCACGTTGCATTCACCTTCACTTGTTTCCCAAACATCCTGCAGATTATTAATGCCTGGGGAGACAAACATGCACATCATTTTATCTGACATGCCAGAGTGCAGAACATACTTCCTGTAATGCCTGATTTTTCAGTCTCTGGTCCCTTCAGTCTACCCAGAACATAAATATGTAAGTCAACCCAAATGCTATGGAGGTTCTTATCCTCCTCCAGTACATACATAAATGTATTAACCTACAAAATACAGTGTCTTATTGTAATGACTACTGACTGCAAGTTGCAAATATGAAAACTCAGCTCCCAAGTCAACTTAAAGGAAGCAAGCTTCCCATAAGAAAACTCATTTTTGCATGGAATACAAGATTCCACTAACCTTGGCACCACTTGTACACCAACAGTGGAGGAGGTTCAGTGTCAGCAGGTTTGATCCATGGAGGGAAGAGTCTTCGCTTATCAGCTTCATACCACAAGTACTGATCCAGATAAGCATCTGTGATCTTCTCCAAGGGCTCAACATCATAAACAGGAACTAAGTGGCTGTAGAGATCCATGAACTCAATACCCACCTAAAAAAGAAGAGGCAAAACTGAGACTTACAGTTGACAGAAAACAAAGTCTTACCACCATTCAGTTCCTGAACACAGTGTAACTTTGAGTATGGTCTGGTTTTCAGCAGGACACTTACCTCCTTGAAGGCTCTCTGAGTTAAAAGGTGTCGTTTGATTCTGGACAGAGCTTCATGAGGATTATCATAAGCCTGTTCAATCAAGCCCAACTCCTCTCTCTGTGACTGGTTCAGGCGAGATTTCACACTGGAAGTGAGAAAGAACAGGTCAGGCACCTAAACATGAACAAACTGATGGCCACCACATTAAACTGATGAAAGATACTGTTCAATGAAGCAAATCAAGGTAAGATTTGTAACTCCTCACAGTCCACATCCCCAAGCCTAGAAGCACAGTACTGATGTCGCCCATTCCCTGATTAACAGATAACACAATAGCTTCAGAAGCCTTTCCCAGTACAGATGTCTGTCCCCTGCAATCATTTTCCACTGCTTACCTGTAAGCTTCCTTCAGCCTCTCCAAGGCTAATATGAGCAACTTGGTGTCATGTTTGTAGGACAGCGGAGGGAAAGGAATGGGTGAGAACCTCCTGCTTTCCAGCCAGTGCACTGTGGTTGTGTACACAGCAACAGCCTCTTCCGCAGTGATGTAAGGTCCATCCTGCAGAACCAAACCACCAACATTAGTCAGTGAAAGCTTCCCTAGGAAAACAGCACCAATTTCAGCAACCTCAGGCAGGACAGAAGTACCTTCAAGTAATTGTGCTGCCGTTCCTGCTCAGCTTTCAGGTAGAGCCTGGTCAGTCGGCCCAGATTCTTCTTACAGACTGTTTTGTCTACAGTGGCACCCCGACGGATCCGCTCCCTGTTATAGTGAGCTGTGTTTGTCCACCAGTCAGCTTTTGCCTTCACGTACCTCAGGATCATGTTCTCAATAGGAGTTGGCAGCCCTGGCACCTAGGGAGAGACAGCAACTTGAGGGATGCAGGACTGGGAACCTTCAGAAAAGCAGTTCCAACTGGGAGACACTAAGATTGAACCAAAAGGCCAAGCAACAGACTTACCTTCCAGGGAATATTGGCCTTCCAGCACCGCCAAGCCTCGCTCAGATGCTGCAGGATGGTTCTGGCTTTGTTCTGTTTGATTCCCTCTGGCATCATGTCCAGGATGTCATGCATAACAGCTGCCCTCAGCTCCAGGTCAAAGTGAGACTCCACACGCTGCTTTGTGACAGTCTTTGCTACACCCTTGGAGTGACGGCCTGGAAAAAGCAAAGTACTTCAGCAGTTCTGACATTACTAGGCAGTGCTCCTCTTTCTTCCCAATATGGGAATGTGCAGAGGTGCAGCATATCTGAAGAAATTACATTGCTACATCACTGATGAATCTGGAGTAGATGATCAGGAGGCTATAGACCCCATAGTGCTTTGGAAGAGGGAACTCCACTTCCATTTGTAACTTATTTTAGGGGCAGTAGTCTCGTAAGAGCTCTAAAACATGGATTGAAATGGAGCATAAATACAGACCACGACTAGGAACAGAAAACTGGAGTTGGAGCTGGGAAGCAAGCAGTATTAATCTTTGCCATAAACACCTCCCACATCCAAGCTTTACACAGTGTGCTGACCTTCAAACTGCCTGGCCAGCAGATTCCCCAGCCAGCGTTCCAGCAGCGGTGTGATGCCCCTCATGAAGAACAGCCACACTCTCCAGCCTGGAGCCCAGAAGCCACAGCCAGGACCTTTGCCTACAGGCCCCTGGAAGAACAGAGACACGGTAAGAGCAAGTCACTTACTGACACTTCACAGTCCCTGCCCTGTTGCTCAGTTTACACAAGGTCATCATCATCTGGAAAGGTAGAACTTACTGTGTTAAACCTGTAGTAGATGAGATGTTTCAGGTCCTTGCACATACGAATCTGTCTCATCAGCTTGTACTTGTATCGGTACATTCCTGTCAATTGACCCACATGAGCAAAGATGTACTGCAAACCATCTGCCAACTGAAACACAGGGAGCACAGTCAGAGACAACAACAAACATTATATGCACTGCCTCAGGTTTATTTTACAGCCAGGAGCAGAGTGTACTAGGCCATATAAAGCTCCTACCACTGACTCATACAAGGATCAATTCTCATAAACCAGGGTAAAAGAATTACATGCAATGCTGCATGTTTTCATTGCTCCCACCTCTCTTACACAGTGATATCCTGTAGAAGCCACCTTAGGTATTCCTCTCAATTCCCCCTCTTTACCCTAAAAAACCCAATAATAGTAATACAAAAATGAGCCTACCTGAAATGCATCCACGTTTCCAAGTCTGTACTGGACATGGCTGTCCACCACCAGCTTAGTGAGCCGCAGAACCTCTCTGCACAGATGGAAAGCATTACCGAAACGAGACTTTTTCCTTTCCTGCAAGAGAGAAAACCCAGAACCAATGCAACAACTGGAGTGAAACAGCTTCAATTTGGTCAGTCTGCACAACATCCAGATGTCTTACCATACTAGCTACCTAATCTTGAGGTAAACGTTACTCAACAGGTTACAGATCCAATACCTTAGTGGTGAGGGTCTTCACGGGCTTCAGGTTGAAGTTGTAATCCAAGTGAAGGTAGTTCAGGTTCTTTCTGTGGATCAGCAAGTTCAGCATGTTGTAGCCCTGGCGACACACCTGCAGGCCGACTTCCACCCAGTCCAGCTTTGTGGACTGGAAAAACTTTGTAGCCTTGAAGGAGCGGAACAGGTACCTGAAGAGAGCAGAGGTGATAAATAAGCTGAATCCCCACCCCACAGCAGCAGCTCCCCACTGAACAGAAACCCATTTACCTCTTCTTCTGGGCCTTGGGAGGTCTGTGCTTGAGAGCATTCAGAACATAGTATTTCAGTAGCTTCTGATAGGAGACTCGCACTTTCACTGGCTGGCCTGCTGGGCAGTGCTCACGGTACCTAGGCAGAAACCAAACCTCATTTATTCAGGTAACCCACACTCTTTAGAGCACAAGTCACCTGCAGAAACTCTCCTAAAACCTCTAGAAACCAATCACCAGAGAAAGTTTTTATTTTCATTGTAAGATGACAATTTTCACTCCAGATAACAATGTCATGATCACTAGAACAGCCCTTCCCCTAAGAAATAACTCACCAGTTCTTGACCAATGGGATATCAAGAGCTCTGCGGGTCCTCCCAGACCTCAAGTTGAAGGGCCGTGGTGCCCACAGCAGGGCAATGCCATTGGCTGTGTTATCTGTGTACAGTGGGGTATCCTTCAGGAAAGGTTCCACAAACTCTGGCAACTCAAACTCTTCATCGTCATCAGGCAGTGGTTCCTGACTCTGAAATGCAGAAACACCACACTATTTCCTGGCTCTTCCAGCTCAGCTTTCCAAGTTCACCAAGAACATTTCTTTGCTCTCATGGAAGAACTGGGACAGTGCTGAGTATCAGAGAAGCAAAAAGCACTCTACAAAGCAAACTTTGGCTGCTAGACCCTGAGCTAGGTGTTACGGAGGTAACTCAAGCGAGTTCAGCTCCATGAATACACCAAGAGCAACCAGAAAGATACATAACCTATCAGAAGACTCCAAAATAGTACTTTGACATTAGGCTTTATCCTACAGAGATCAAAGGAGACACCTTTGTGCAGCTCCAAAAGTAGGAAATGACTAAAATGACAACCATGGAGTTTTCTGTGAAAGGGCTTGTGCTTACTCCTGTGTGCTGCTATAAGAAGCAAGGTTACAAGCAAGATGCTAAAGCCCCATCACTTCCACACAGTGCAGTTTATCACTGGCTCTCCTCAACAACAACTCACCTTGACAGAATGCCTGTGTGAAATGGGGTTGATCAGTGGATCAAAGTAAAAAGCTGGGAGATCAGGATCTTCTGTTTTAATGAAAACAACGTTTGGAGTATGATACCTGCAACACAAAATAGGCATTAAAGCATCCTGACAGCTTCCCCTCCTCTCCCTGTTCTCAAGGGTGCCGCACTTACCAGGTCAGGTGGACATGGTGTGGCAGGTTATTGTACAGGTATGGGAAAGCAATTTTGTACTCTGTCCTGATTGGCTGCCTGATGATAATTTTGTTGATGTCATTAAATTCATTCCAGTCTTCATCCCTTAAAAGAGACAAGAAATGATCCCATGAGCATTCAGGGGACAGAAAGGCAAACATTTTTGATTGAAGACATGATATCAACACTTTTCCTTTAGGCTCCTCTTCACACTAACAACCATTTAGCATCCAGAGCAGCAAGCACATCATAGACTTAATGCTAAAGAGAGTGAAGACCCAGAAATAGCTCACCCAAGGAAAGACACCAAACAACAGATTAACCCTCGAGCCCTTTCCCAGATAACCACTTATATTTCCTCCTAAACCAAACACTTACTGAAGATTGATGTCTCTAACAAGAGGCTCAAACTTGGGACCTCCAGGAATAGCCATATTCAGTGCCTTGGAGGTAAAGAAAGCTTTCAGGTCAAACAAATAGAAGTAGTTGTCATCCACAAGGTCAGTGAGCAGCTGGTTGGCCAAACGGTATAGTGTGGACATCATGGGGAGAGTGAACTGCCAGCGCTGGTAGGTTGAACCGTTCACGTACCTGTGAAAGAACCAAGCACAGACACTCAGTTCACTGCCAGAAGACAACTGGGCCTTTAGCAAAGGACCAGAAATAATCAAACACCATTCATGACCCATCATCTGCAAAAAACATCCAAGGACAGCTAACACATGGGCCCCCCCAGACAGAAAGAGAGGCTGCAGAACTGCTAAAGACCACTACAGACTTCATCTGCCCAGAAAATACTGACTGCTCCAGTTTCTCTCCTCCTCCATATCCAAACTGACACACAACATACATATGCACTCTTAGTAAACATCAATTCAAACTGCAACTAGACAAGACAGGTTGTCATCTTTATGGCATGGTAACAAACATCAGTGCTAGCAGTTAAACAGGCAGCAGCCCTCCTGGACAGTGAAGCCTTGTTTCCTGTTGCTGGAAGCTGCAGACAAGAGGTATAGCTTTACAACAATCAGGTTCTCCCTCTTGTCCTTGAAGGAAGGCTTTTCTCTCCCCACCACCACACACAGCCCAGCATAGCACAATCAAAGACTATATACTGCTGTATATAGGTAATTTATGTAGCGCATGTTTTCTTCCTCTCAGTGAATTGTGCTATCAGAGGCACATACTTCCTGTTGTCTTTCAGCGGCTGGTGGTCATAGAACCAGTCCAGCACTGGGGCATCTTCCTCTGGATCCAGCTCAAGCTGAATGGCTTCCAGGGGTTCCACATCCAGGATGTTATCAGCATAATCCAGAGGGGGTTCTTCATCATCAAATGGGGGGAATCTCATCCTCTTGAAGTGACGCCTATCCCTCTTCTCTCGCCTCATCATAATCCACATTGACCTGGCAGAAACACAGAGGTCATTAAATATCACTTTTACTATGGATGCACAAATACTTCCTCCTGAGTTCCCACCAGGACAAAGGAAGAAGGCACTTACCCCCACTGAGCAATGTACACAGGCTCTATGACCCAGGGGATCTCATTCACAAAAGAGATGGCTCCTGTGATATGATACAGGACTGGAACATCTCGGATTTGCTCCCAGGGCATGGGCATGTTCTCCAAGAGCTTCAGCACAGCATGAGGCATGTACTTCAGAGCACTGCAATCAGGAATCAAGGAGAATGAGGGCTGGAAGGGACTCTCAAGAAAAGAGCCATCCACTGCTGCAAGCCACACCTTTCACTGCTGGAAACTGCTCATCTAAGCTCCTCATAAAGGCCTCCAGTGATAAATCCATGTACCATGTACACTGTCCTTGTGCTTCATGCATTGCACTATTAAAAACCATTCTATTGGTTTAGCTTCCAACAGATGGTACACATGAAGGATGTTACAAATGAAATCAGTGAGTTTCTGGAGGTTTTATGGGTACATTAATGCAATGGATCATGACATGCATGAGATAAAACTCTCTCCACCAGTACCGCAAACACTCACAATGCCTTTTAATAATGCAAAAACCCATATGCTGGCTACTTCATACTCTCCCCCAAGCTTCTTCTAAGAGAACGTATTAACCAGAATAATGTTTTTCTCCTAAACTCAAAGCAACAACTTCCTACCCTGATCCCCTTCGGCGCTGCTACCCTTATACAACTGATTACCCCATCCTCACCAAGCTGCTCTGTACACACAACTGACATTGAAAGCCCTTTGGAAACACTCTCAACGAGCTTCAACCAGGCAGCAAAGGCCTCAGATCAGCTCCCAGGTGTGTCACGTAGCGAGGGGCTGCCTTACCCCAGGTAGACACGCTTGTCGTGACGAAACTTCCTGTTGGTCATGTCGCCGTGGTCGCGGATGATCTTGCGGACGTGCTCGGGGGGCATGTCCTCCTTCTGCGCGTCCACGAACCCGAATTTCCTCTTCTCTGCATAGCGCTTAGCCTGCAGCTGCTGCCATTTGCGGGCTGTACGGACAGAAAACCGGCGGCATCAGTCCCTGCCCCGCTCAGGAAAGCACCGGAGCGCCCGGACGGGCTTAACACACCTTTCTCCTGCAGCTTCTCCTCAGACATGTAGTCGGGCAGCGGCGCCAGCGGAGTGGGCACCGGCGCGCAGCCGCCGCGGTACGGGAAGACGGCGGCCATGGCGACGCACCTACAGGGAGGTGGAGAAGGGTTCAGGGCACGGATGGGGTCATCCCCGGCCGCTCCCCCGCCGTCGCACCGGCACTCCCCGCCCGGCCCCAGGCCCCCATCACCGCCCCGGCCGCCCTCACCGTCACCCCGCGCCTCCGCGCCTCCGCACCACAATGGCGGACCAGCGCCGCCACCACCACCACCACCGCGCCTCGGAGACCCGGATGTGGACGGGGCGCTCCCAGAGCTGGGCTATCCAATCAGCTTTCGGAGACAGCAGGCTCAGCCTATCAGAACGAGGAGGAGGGGAAGGAGGCGGGACCAAGGGCGGAATAGGGACGGGAGCTGTTTCCGGAGCGTCCTCGCAGCGGAATGCCCGGCTTTGCCCGGTTCCGCCCCTTCTTGCTTTTGATTGGTGGAGAGAGGCAACGGAAGCGCTCGGAGCCGGCTCTGATTGGACAACGCCTGGCGCAGATCACCGGGTGCTACCTATAGGGGGCACTGTGCGGCAAGCCGTAGCGAGGGTGGTATAATATATAGGGGGGGTTCTATGGGTCCCGTACGGGATTGGGGGGTGGTATAAGGCACAAATTCTTCCCTGTGAGGGTGCTGAGGCACTGGCACAGGGTGCCCAGAGAAGCTGCGGCTGCCCCATCCCTGGCAGTGCTCAA
>WYDI02029471.1:7347-23200 GCA_009867235.2 Psittacus erithacus | reverse complement strand
CAATGTCATTAATTAGGGATTAGAATCTCCGTTTTTACAGTAGTAATCATAACATTTAAAAGTCCTGTTTAAATATACAGATATAAATTCTTCTAAAACAAGCATGCTTATGTTAGCATAAATGCACTGAAAATAAAGATTGCATTAACAATACTAAAGCATTTAGAGCAATTCAACTTCTCTGTTGAGATAAGGTCTGTTTACGGTTATTTTTCTATTACTTCATAATTCACAGACTTTAATTTTAATACATAAACCCAGCATTTTCAACTGGCTAATATGGATTCAAAATGAACTAGTGAGGATGACACTATTTAAGTTGAATAATAACAAAGTGTTGAGGATACTGCAGAACATCAGCTCTATCACATGGTATAGTATTTAAACAGAAGTATATTCACCAGTATTTTGTGATGCAGAAATTTTACATGCATTTAACATAAGTTATTACTCAAAATTATTTCAGGTCTCCTGTGTGCACAAATTCTCCTTTGGTGTCTTCACCAGACTGACACTGTTTATTATAATTTCTGAATCTATGTATGAAAGTTGTAAACCTTTACCCATTAAATTAGCACCCTCAGTCACTGCTTCAACTTTCACAGGGTCTTCTGCTAGATGCAATCCTGCCAACAAAATTCCCACTGACTATACTTGTTCTTGGATTGTAACTACAAAATATCAAACCCTGAACCTGAAGCAGATGAGCCAATTCTTTTGGCTGGTTATCATCTTATACTTTTTATTATGAATCAGATGAATGTAGAAAATACTCCTATGATACAGATACATAAATTTTGCCTCATACAAAATTTAAATTCTCATATTCACTACTACCACTGCTAACAATTTTGGATACCGTGAGCCTCCTGTTTAATGTAAAAGATTCTGTTATCTGTCACAAATGCTCAGTTTTCTTTACTTACATGCTTTTTCTTCTTATTAAGATGTTTTACCACCAATGCATTTCAGGAGAGGGCAGGTTTCTTGTTAAAACTCCAAATAAAATTCTTACCTTAATGCAATTTCAAATAAATAAAAATTTCTTTATTTTCTGTTCCTGAAAGCTTTCCATCAACAATTCCTGCATTGTGGAACCTTACTTCTGCAGATTTAAGCTGCAAGAAAACTTTCTCTCTTTCTTTCTCAGATAGTTTAGTGATTACATTGTCCTACTATTTAAATACAATTAATTGGATTATATACATAAACACAGCAAATTTTAAAATTGTGATGAGGATTTTGCTACCAGTTTAGGACACCCCACTTAAACCTTAGTATTGATTATACATTATGCTTTGCACAACAATGTTTTTCCTTCTTGAAAGCTTCCCCCAAATAACATTAAGACTTGTCCTATTTTAGATACATTTCCTGTTTAAGGTAATTAATCTTATTTTAAATTGTGGTTACACAATAAGCAAACTCACTTTATTTACATGACACTTGTCTTTATATAGGTGTAACAACAGCGACAGTGTTTGGACCTGTTCTAAGTTAATATATTGGTAACATACTTGAGCCTAATCTTGTAAAAAACTTACTTAGAGAAAGCTACAAACTTAGGTAAAACCCACACATTTGGGGTTTTCTCCATTCCCTCATCATCCAGTTTTGTGACAATGTTTCTACTTTAAAGTAGTCGCAATCGACGCAGCATCGGTACCAAACACTTGAAGTATTGCAGAACTCTATGAACATGTATCATCCAAAAGCATTACAAATGAGCGTTACTGAAAGCAAGATTATCTTTAAAAGTACCTGTAGACACAACATTGGTGGCATGGTTAGAAACCGGTAGACACTCTGCGGCGCTGTGATGCATTATCAGAGGCAGAGAGGGAGAAGAGTCAGAATTCAAGGGTACAAAGGTGTCAGATGAAGCGAACGCTTGGCAAGTCATACCCTCCAACAGGCAAAGAGCCGCTTGCCCCTGTTTTCTAACAGAATAGATCCTGCACGATTAATGGCAGCTCAAACTATTCTGGGCTTTTTACTTTCAATACATATACAGGAGGGCTCCAGAGCACAGGGAGGTCGTGTGCAGGTATTTATACCACTAGGAAATCCCTTTATCCATTTTAATGTTCTTTTCCCAGCAATACTGCTATACTGCTATAGAGCCTCCTTCCTTCCCACACAAACACGATACGTTTCCAATTAATGAGGGGAGAAGAAGAGGGAAACTAGAGACATGATTTGACAGATATTTTCAATCAGGTCTTTTGTGAAGAACAATGACAAAGAAAAAAACATTACAGTATCGTCTCCAAAGTCGGGAGCAATGAGACAAGTACGTTTCATACTAAGTGAGTTTCCACAGTTAACACCTGCCCCCCAAATCTCATCTGGGGAATTGTCTGGAAGGCAACCTGGCTGAGACCTCATTTGAAAGCCTGCAAAAGTCAAGGATCTATAGCAAAATAATCTAAATTAACCTACTTTCCAGCAGTTGCACAGTGATCATTTGTCTTAACATATATAGTATAAATCAGAGATGTACAATATGGACCAGCTGTGCATAGGAGGAAGTTTCTGAACAGATAGCTTTACATTAGCACAGTGTGCCAAATGTTTATCAAAGATAAACTCTTGAAAGAGCCCATAGTGTGACATAAAACTCATTCACAGTTTCTATTACTTTTTTATATTATTGCAACATCTAGTTTCATCCAAAGGTCCTGGTCTTTATTGTGCTACACACTAAGTAAAACCAGGATCCTTCCTCAAAGAATTTACTAGAGTGATTTGTTAGCGTGGGACCACGATTGCTTTAGAGCAGTAAAGAACATACAGGTTACCCTAAAAATGATGATAAGTACTGCAGAACACAATAGTCATATATTCTATGTATAAGCCGTAAATTTCAAATGCAAAAATGACACAGGCGCTCTATACAATTTGCTTTTACTTTATAGGAAATAAAATGTGTTGATGTGGAGGATTTGGTTTGGGGTTTTTTGTGGTCTGTTTTGAAATTTTTGAGGAGGTTTGGGTGGGGTTTGGGTTTTTTTCTTTGGTTGTTTGGTTTTTGTTTGTGACCAAAGATGATTGGGTCAGAACTTTCATTTAGGTTATGTAAAGATGAGATAATTCCTGCATGTTTCGTATTCCAAACTGATTCAAATGTCTGAACAAGATTTTTGATAGCATAGGCTTCATATATATGACATGAGAGCAACCATACATATAATTGTGTCATTTGGGCAACATGGTCTAGTGTGAGGCATTCCTGCCATGGCAGAAGGATTGGAACTTGATGATCCTAAGGTCTTTTCCAGCCCTAACTATTCTATGATTCGATGAAAAGTAGTATTGCATCAAACCATCCTGCAGAATCCTTGATGTTACCTGTAAATGTGTTTTGGGGAGGGGTGTGTCTGAGGATGTGAAGAAATTTCAGAGGAATTACTGCATATGGCAAATTGCAGATGTGCTTTGACTTCAGGGAGGCTCTACGCTCATAGTTTTTATCTATACTTGCACTTTTGTATCGCAAAATACACAAACACTTAAAAATAATCACTGCAATATTATGGAAGATACTGTCATCAAACAAACTGCTATTTGTACTATTTTGGGCTGCACCTAATATTAACATCTGTGGATTCATGAGTATGCTGACTAATAAGTGAGAACTGAGTCACAAACTCCAGCATTTTATTCAGCTAAGGATATATTTGGAACCCACACAGTTCTCAGGTCAGAGCATGTCACTGAAGGAAACTAGGACAGAAGTCAACAATGATGGCATTGCCTTAGAACAGCCTATAAACAGTTCTCAGATGGTACATCCCTCTTATGACACAAATTATTTTGTTAGCTTCAAAGACCAGAGTGCTATGTATGAACTGTTACACAAGTGACAGGAAGTTCAGAAATTATTTTAAGCATTATCACCTCTAATGACTAAGTCCACCTACCTACCGGGGTTTTGAAGCCATGGGAGAGCAAGAAACACTAACTTTACAGCCACGTCCCTTGATAATTCTTTTCTCTCAAATCCCAACGGGTAATATTTCCACTGCAAACTCATATCTAGATGCAAGATGTTGTAGCTGGTCCCCAAGGTACAGGATGGAGCTAACTTCCAGATTTACATTTCTTCCTGAAGTCAGGAGACTGACCCAGCTTTGGCCAGGTACTCAAGCTTTCCAGACCTATACAGTTCATTAGAGGAGATAGTAGTAGTAGTAGTAGGTTCCTGAAGGGTAATCACCGCAGAAGATGAGAGCAAGAGACTGGAAAAGTATATGCAGAGAGAGACCATGAGATGCTGAACTGTTCTTCAGCATACAGTAAAATGTTGTTCTGTGACACCATCCCAGACACCACCTCAAATAAGTTTTTCATGCCACTGCTATTTAGTGCTGTGTTTCATACTGCTGAATGACTTGGGTTTTCATTTTTATGTGTCCATGCCACATTGCCTACTTCTCACTACAGGTAACAATTTCAGTTTTTCTTCTCTGTATTATGACTGAGCTTTTTGTTGCATTCAGTTTAAAATAAAGTTGTCTTCTTCTTGTGGGAGAGTGCCTTATGAATGAGAAAGGCTCCACTGGACATACTCAAATGGACCAAGTAATATACATGGAAGTCATTATTACGCTGAAAGCCCTCTCTTCCTTTGTTTCTAAATTGTCTTTCAGCACTTAAAATGACAGAGTAGCATTTCAGCTGGAATTTCAGACCTACAGCCACCAACTGAAAGAGAGAATTTCTTCCCTACACTTACAAGTGCCCTTAAAAATTCAGTGGGAGTTTTCTGCCCTGAGACACAGACTCCATTCTCCATTTGGATGGTGATATGATGTTGGTAAATGTCACAGTAAAGCCCATCTGAACCCTCTTGAATCCTTAGCTGAAACTGTTCTTTTGAGTGGCTATTCTATATGGAGGATTGAGGAAAATTATGATTTTAATGTCACTGTCTGTTATGAGATAATGCTGAGCTCACTTAATTTCTTCCCTTGTCTCTAATTTTTAGTTCATGTCAGGAGACTGATTCTTTTCTCCCTAAATCTGTTCTGATTGAATCCCAAAATAGTGAAGAAGGCCTTCAAAAACCCTTTGAGTTTTTGTTTAGACATAATTAAGCTATCTGTTTTCATGGCAGAAAGATCCCTTCACATGGTTTTCTCATTTCAGAAACAACCTCTCACTGTAGGATCTCAGATCTGGCTGTGAGGCAGCCAGGGAAAGCACCATTGTTTTGCTCCACAGAAGCACATCACCTCTGTTCCCAAGAGACAATCCCATGATTATTGACAACACGGATTTTCATTCTCACCTTTGCCAAGTATTACATAATTGCAAAGGAAATCAAGCACAATGCAGATCTTGACAGCATCATTCCTTCCTTTTCCTGGGAAGTAAACCATAAATCTATGATAACCCTCTGCATTTGCTAAATAAATTGAAAATAAAAGGCTTCTTAAAACAAAGAGCTTGTAGAGATGGAATTCTCCATAAGCGTAATTGCTATGCTAGTCTTAATGCTGAAATACATCCCATTGAAACATTCACTCACACGCACATTTGCATTCTGCAGAGGGGGTGTTTGTATAGATATATATATATGTGCACAACTCAGATATTGCTCTGCCACAATAATACATCTCAGAGAACTTCTGGTTACTTGAGAAGTAAGGTTCACTTTTGTCTTTACTGTGTGTGCGGTGGGGGATTTTTAATGCTTTCTATTCTAATATTACTACAATTTGTGTACTGTCAACCCTGTACATATTTGCACAATGTTCTTGTATGTAAAAATTCCTCTGTCACATATTTCATTGTTATACAGAACACCTAACTTCCAAGGTTTTAATTCCATAATATCATGGATAGTTCACTGTGTTTGGGTAAAATAAATAGAAAGGAATAATAAAACTACTTTCTAACTTGTTTCTATTTTGCAATTAATAGTCTTTAGCAAATACACAACAAAATAATGGGCTTAGCATGCTCCATCTGCATTCCAGATTTCCAAAAAGTCCAAGTTATAATGGGGCTTTCAGTGGTATCATTCCTCTGTATATTTTCTTCATTCATTTCACTATTGGCAGGCTCTGCACTGCTCATCAATAGCACAGATCTGAGGAGTCTGCTGTAACTGTTCTGTATTGAACTTCCAAGCTGTGCCAGATCAGTGCTGCGTAGCGAAAGCACCTCCAAAACATAGTGGAAACCATTTCACATGTGCACAGTCTTTAAAAGATCCTTATCGGAACAGCAAGTGCACAGTTCCTCCTCTCCCCATGTCAGCACAGTAGCACATTTCGGCCTCAACTCAGGAAGAAACACTCTATTGTTGCTGCACAGCCTATATTAGAAAGTTGGGGCTTGGACTAGATGCTCACCAGAGGTCCCTTCCAACCCTAATGATTCTGTGAAAGCTGGACTTTAAAGACCGCAGTAAAGTTGAGGATAGCCCCTTAAATACAGATGCTTGCACTGCTTCTTGGTATCACAAATGCACTTTATTTTTCAAGGACTTGTCTCCACAAAGTTCTCAGTCCCAATCGCAGGTGGTTTCAATAGGAGCTGAGAGTGCAAAGCATCCCAAAAATGTGAGGCTGGCAGAGTTCAGCACGTCTCTGAATGTAAGCATTAAATATGCCAGTAGTATCACATAAAACCAGTGATCTGGATGGAAAAAAGCACTAGCAATATAATTACAGCTGCTGTGTCAATTTTGCAATATTTTAACATTTTCAGTAGTTCACAACTGCTTTAAAGATCCGCATGTTTACCCAATTCTTCCCTGTATTTTTACTATCCAGAAAGATCTTTAACTAAAATTACTATGCTTATGTTATTAAAATACAAAAAAGACAGAGGGATATAATAGATTTATGGCTTACTTCCCACACTGTATATCATTCTAAACCAAAAAACACATCCCAGTACATTGCACTGTTCACAGAGAAAAAAATCCTTCTTAGCTATGACACAAATTGACTAACTAACTGCCAGTGTATAGTGCGGATAATTTCATTTGCAAATGATGGGGAGGGAAGGCAGATTAAACATTTTCAAGGAAGACACTTTCCCAGGGACCAGAACAATTTAATTCACTTTTAAAAACCTATAGAAGGCTTATCTGGTCTTGGTGCCAAAGCCTGGTTCACTGGAGTCTGAGTGAAAAACATGTAATTGCATTACAACATACAATAGCCTTAAAGCCTGATTTAGACCAAGTGGGACTACTTGATAAAGACCAAAAAAGATGTAAGATTATTTGTTTCTCTGAACCACCTGCCCTTAACGTTAGATCATCTCCGCAGAAAAGAGCCTCTGAACGTGTAGCACAGACATGATCTGTTATCTGCAGGGAAAGGTGCTGTTCCCACGGCTCTCAGAGCAACCCGAGCCTTCTTATCACCAGCTCCCCATACAGGGAGCATCATAAAATATGTTTAAACTTATAGATAAGATCTACAAACTTAAATAACACAGACATACAAGTTCCACTGGTTTGCTTCATGCTCTCTCTCAGTCAGACTGCTGCTTCTCAAAATGTTACACACTGCGCATAGACTGCTAGGGAGAGTCCCCGACACTTCATGGCAGTGGCCCAAGCTTGCTCCAGTGTAACTCCAGTGAACAGCAACTTAGCACTAAGCTGCAAACAGGTATGAGTTGGCCCAGCCGGTGGACTGATACCAGGCATGAATTTAGCCAAGGATGCAAAACCAAAAAGGTTATAGCTAACATCTTTAAAATATTTACAAAATACTACTAATAATAACAATGTCACAACACCTGAAGGCCAGACTTAAGACTCAGAGGAGTTGCAATTGACTTATTTTCAGTAATTCAGGATCACATAATATCCCTTTCAGTGGCAAAAGACTATTTTCTCCATGTAACTTTTCATTTAGAAAATGGGAACTTTTCCACATGAAAAAAGATTTTCATATACCTGGCTGTGAGTTTAAATCCACACAGAGCTATTTTTAACAGCCTAAATTTTCAGTCAGCAATCTTATTCCTGTCCAAGAGAGTTTTTTCAGTTTTTCTTACATTTCAGAAAGGGTGTCTGTAACACCAGGAAGCTTTTATCATGCAAATATGCTACAGTAGCCAGACCATTAATTCTTTCCTAATTTCCTCTTTCATATTAGAAGGCAAACCTTGCTTTCATAAAGCTTTTGTAAATATTCATGTACCGTACATGTCATGTGCAGTATAAATGGTACTGTGAGTCTTGCAATTTCAACATTGCCTTGCAACTTCAAAGTACTTCATTATCTAGCTAAGTAGCTAAGTAAGCTAAGTTGTCAATTGTGAATCAAAATTCTGCAGTCACAAACCCTATTTCTTGATATTCTCAGATTCAAATGTGTCCAGCTACAAAAAAAGAAAAACAAAAGTCTTTCAAAAGATCAGATTATTCATCCATATCATACAGCATATGCTTACCAAAACTTAGTTCAACAACAAGAAAACCAGAGTAGTTTTGTAATAGTCAAACACTGTAAAATGTCACTTGCTCAGACTTTGATTTCACTATGCTTTCTCAAAAAGAGAAAAGCCCTCAACACAGTACCTGAGCAAACAAACAGTGGTTAGATTTGGGGCTTTTTTGTCTGCTGGAGAGTAACGTGAAGTATTTGGAAAAGTCTAACATTTAAAAGTTACTATAGCAATGAAATAAGTTACATTCACTTCGACTTTGAAAGTCTCTTCACATTCCCCAAAATGGTGTAAACATATATATCCTCTGCTTCTCAGTTTACACTCCCCTTAGTAAAATAGTTTCTTCCCAAATTCAGTTAATCAAAAAGTCACCCTTACTTAAAAAATAAGTAAAAAATATTGAAAGGAGGATAATTGACCAGCTCTAGGTCTGAAACGTTAACAGAAATGCCCCTTTATACCCTGAAGAGACACAAAGATCAAAGGAAACAAAATGTAAAGGAATGAATATAAGCCCACCAGGGCAAAGAAAGAATCAAACCTAAAAGAGACAGCTTGCCAGGGTAAAACTGCTAACCCAGATCACTGAGATCATAAAAGTCTCCCAGAAAATGCCTTTTAACCGCCCAGACCAGCCATCCAAATACCTGCCAACCTAATACGGAAATTCATCAACACTACATATAACCTAAGACCACATCATCTGGTCTCTGCAGCTTTCCTATGAACTAGTCCATCTGCAATTAAAGATGACAAGATCTGCCAGAAAAGCCAGAATATAAGTGGCAGCACAAGCTCTACTTTATCCAAAGGACAAAAATCTACCAAACATAACATTTTCTCAGGAACTAGAGTTGTACAAGTAAGCAATTGTATTAAATTATGACAATGAACTACCCCCAAATATTCTTCTTGAAAGTATCTTTCACTTCATGTATCTCCAAAAGCAAAATTTGCTTTCATTTCCCAGAGAGAGCGCCGAATACTGGCCTCACTGTCTTTTGAACAGATACTTCTAGAAGTCAAAAATCCTGAAAGGACCCAAGTGAGTTTAAAAGCTCAAAACATTCTTCCATGGCTGTTTGTCACAGCAAGATGCCTTCAGCATTATAGCCTATGCCTACTTGGAACAACATACACCTTCTGTATTTTTCTGGGAAGATGAATTTCATGATCTGAGTTTAGGCCCATCTCCAGCTCCTGGTGGATCACAGCAAGGCAATCCTCATCTTCACCCTCTCATGCCATGTAATGAAAGAATGTGTTTTACTATATATTCTTCATATGACCTCATCTTTGACACTTTACAATTAACTTAATTAGAATGAACACAAAAGAAACTTTGGTAGTCTAGATACTTAGCATAAGCTGCCAGCAATTTCGCATGATTCACAGCCAGAGGCAAATGCACACCTTGTATGCCCAAACCTCTCTAGTGAAGTGTGAGGGGCATGTAATAGGAAAGAAATGAAATCATATTCCTGAAAACTGATTAGTGTTTTTGCCCATTGATCAACTTTATTGGAAACCTGGGACAAAGATAATTTAAAACTCATGGGAATTGCACTGAATAATGAGGATTTTCTTCTTCCCATCCCCCTCCCTCCAGTATGACAGTCAGTCTCTGATGTGCTCATCTGCTTCCCTCCTTGCTCTGTGCCTCCTGTCCCTAACCCCCCCATTACATGTCACAGAAAAGAGGAACAGGTTGATATAGTCTCACTTATATTTGGCTATCTAACCAGCAGAACCTGATACTTTTCAGCTATGGAATTATTTCAAAACTAAAAGCAAAATTTTCAGTTTCAAAAATTTGGGTATAAAGTAAATGAAATCAACATATTTAAATAGAAAGTTTCAGGTTTAGTGGAAAGTCATTCAGAATTCCAGAAAGGCCTCACATTCTGCTCTCGGAAAATTTGATGTGCTTTCATAAATTATTTTTTTTTCTTAATTATCTGAGATTATTTTTGATAAAATACTCAAAGATTTTTTGTCTGCGGTATTATCAGTGCTGCTTAATGCAGATAGCACTGACAGCTTATGTAGAATAAATTGTGGGAGGAAAGCTCTCCAGACAAAATGCAACTCTAGAGATCCCTTTTTTGGGTTTAAACCATAAATGCTATGATTACAATGTTATTTAACAAGATTTACTTAAAGTCACAAAATGAAAAATAAATGTGTGGATTTTTCTAACTTTAATTTGAATCTTCTGAGGTTACCACTTTTTATTTTTTCAAGTGACTCTGATACTTCATATCACAGCTTATACAGATACATACTGCTCTCTCTAATCAAGACAACTGTAACATTTATACTTCATCCTAAAAAGTTACCTATATTCATCTAGGTTCATTCTAATTTAAATGGCAGCAACAATCAAGTAATAACCCGAGCAACCCCAAAACCAGACGCATTATTGAAAATAATGAGTCAGACTTTGATACCTTCACTGAGCAGTACCTTGAACAGTAAACAGTCTCAAAATCACATCAAAGTCTTCAAAACCACTACTTAGTAGAAGTACAGCTGGCAAGATGGGCGATAAATAGGGCTTTCTAATTTGCTAAGATTATTAGTAATGAAAACACAATTATTTCTGTATTCATGGAGCTAAGTGATAAAATAATGCTGCTTTCTTTCATTATCAGTGTCAAATAAAGGTCATTGGCTGCTTACAAAGATCAGGACCTAAAAGAGAATATTACATGAGCTCCTATAAAATCCTAGTCATCTATATTCACACCTGAACTTTGCCTGCACACCCTGCATTGGTGAATATTAATGTATTAGACAGACAAACATCATCAGCTTAACACGGTCAGTAGTTTTGAGTTTCATTACCAAACAAAACATCTTGCAAGCAAAATGATTTCATTAGAATATTCAAACCCGTCACTGGCTCAGTCTGAAGGTCATTCAAAATTCTTTGAAATACGAGACAAGTTTAATTCTTGAATCTTACGTAACATCTAAAATGCACTGTTCTTTAGGAAAGTATTTCATAACTCTCACTGAAAAGTTAATCCACACAATTTGATTAATCATTACCAAGCAGTGTTAAACCTGAAAAGTGCACCTTATCAATAAAAGAATAATCCTTATGATACAGCACCACTTTGCCCTTCGATATCTCCTTTCATCTAAAGACCTCATTGTTGTCCCCAAAAGTACTGCTTCCCTTTTACGGGTGAGGAAACTGATGCGCTAAGTAGCTCGCTCAAGAGAATACAACACCATTGGCCAACCTACGGATAGCAGCCAGATCAATGACATGTTGATCAATGCTTCACTTACTTATAAAACTATACAGCTTTTAAATGTATTCCTGTGCCATGAGGGAAAGCATGAAATATCTCACTAGGAGGACATAAGGATTCAGAAATTCCACTTGCATTGTCCAGGCTGCATCCATGGGCAAAGGACTATGCTTGTCCAGTCTCCAAGTTCAGAAGCCACTACCCAAGATACAAGCTGGTTCAGTCTAATACAAGCTGACAGCTGAGAGATCACCCTCTCATTTCAAATATAAGAAAGAATTAGGGAGAGAGGGCTTTCCTATATTTTTATAGGTAAGAAGCAAAACTATTTCATTTGTATACACACCCCTCTTATAATATTCCTCAGGTAAAAGTCAGAAAGTGGGAACCTTCCCAAAAAGCAACCAAACAACAACAATGGAGCAATTGTTATAAGCAATTTGCATGGGACTATAAGAATTACTTATTGTTTGAAAGCGTTCAGACGTGTTCCTTTCTCCCCAGAGGAAGTATCTGAATGCTTCTCATTGGAACTGCGTCTATGCTCCTTTCACAGTGTCACTGCTCTGCTAACTAGGGCTTCTCTCTCCTTTTAAAGGACCCTGCCACACAAGTACCGTGCTTCAGAAACCATGCTGGGCGGCAGGCACAACAGGGCTTTGAATTTTCCTTTAAATCATAGCACTGCACTTCAGTTCAACAGCATACAAACGTAACACATGCCAAGAAGCTGTCACTGTACCAGCAAATGATAAAATACCTTGGTATTTTCCAGGTGTTAAAACAAACAAGCACAACTCAAAAACGTACGTGAGAGGAGGGAAGAAGAGGGAAGCCCTCCTGCTTCTTTACAGAATGTCACACTGGACAAATGGAATCCTAAGTTCAGCTCAACAGCATCTAGACCTTTAAAATACCCTCTTCCTTCCTATGCAAGGAAGCCATATGGGGAGAACAGCAGTAGGCTGTGGGTAGGAAATGTGATTCTCAGCATAGCTCAGTTATGGGTGACCTTCTCTGCTTCCTACCATACCTGAAGCCATCATGCAATGTGGTAGCCTTCCTTCTGCTCCATTACCATCAGGAAGAGGCAGTTGAAGAGTCTCCACCTTCCCCATGGGCTGTCAGTCAGCCTATGGGGCCAACAGGCAGCTGGGTTACATCAGCAGGAAACAGCCACCTAGGAGCTCTTACATTTCACATTCAGGGTGCAACAGTCAGATAACTTTGTAGGAATCCCTTTTCTGGAGGGGGATTTCTTCCCATCCAGAGCAGTCAAACATCCCCCAGCTTGTCATTCCTCAGTTCTTTCAAGAGCCCTGCAAGAAAACTAAAGGATACTCCCAGGCAATGCCCTTTTCCATCGCTTGCCAAGCCATGCCTCTTGGAACTACACAGCATCTCAGGAGCTGAGCTTTTAGGGAAGTCTTCAGTAGGACACTCTTGTAAAAGAAGTATTAAGTCAGGGAGCATAAGTACCAAGTACAGAACATAATACACACAACCTAGGGACTTTAAACATGATTTTTCTCCAGGCACTTTTTCCTATGAGGGGAAGGAGTTTACCACAGTGAAATTCCACCATTCACCATTGCAACATCCCCTGCATAGTGAGGCTGGGGTGGGGAAGGAACAGCATGCACAAGCTGACCTCCGTTGTCTGCACCTTTTATGGCATTTACAATACTGCAGTGGATGAGGACAAATAAGGAATTTATTGCAAGGAAGACATAAGGTATCCCTTGCAGTAACTTAACACCAAGAAACTCAAATAGCATTCTTCGTAAGTCACTGACAAACTATTGGGTTTCTTTTACAATAACAACAATAATAATAATAATAATAATATAATAATAATGCATGTGTGATTCTGGGTAACAAGACAGTAATACTGTCCCATGCAGACTAAGTACTCCAAAAGGGAAAGTATTTTTCCACAAGGAAATACTGAGCTTTCCAGCACGTGTTACCTGGACAAAGGGTGTGAGTATAGAAAAATAAAAGAAACTCCTTACCCACATAACACAGCCCAGGAAGAACACTAACAGAATTCCCTCCCTGCTCATCCTCTCTTGTTAAGATCAGTATGGATTAGTATTTTCAGAAGCAAAAAAGAAACAAGCAAAGGGAGATTGTTTGCAAACGGCATCTTTGAGTTGGCATGCTCTCAAGGTCTACACTGATAATGGTGCCACATCCCCACCAGCACACTACGAAATATTTTTACAGTTGTGGACCTAAACAGTTTAAGTGAAGAATAAAAATAAAAGAAAGAAAAAAGAAAAATGGCAATTTTACCAAACTTTATATAACATAATCTGTTATAAACCACAAGAAACATCTCAAACCAAGCATCTATGTGAAACATGTTATGCTGCAAAATGTAATTTGAGTTCATCTTCCCTTTGATTGACAAAACAGACAAGTAAATCTTTCCTTTTTCTGTCACCTTGTTACTTCGCTTTATTTTTTTCCTCCTCTCTGCTTCCCCACTGACTTGAAACTGGCTACAATTCCCTTTTCTAAGCTCCCTCCAACTACTCATCTGACTCAATCACATGGAGAAAAATCACTTGCATTAGAGGATAACACATTTTTCTTGTTGTCCAGTCAAACTTAAAACTACAAGTTGAGCAAAAATATACAATATATTAAAACACCAGCTGACATGTCTGAAAGAAAGTCGATTTTGGAACACTGGGGCAGAGATTAGTACAGTCTAACCTTTTTATATTTAAATGGAGGTTAATTTGGGAGTTATACTTCCTCCATGAAAAAAAGAAAGTAACAAAAACACCAGCACATGCCATCACAAAACTGAAGGAAAAAGAGAAAGCCACCACTGTTTTCTCTGCCAGATGTCATTTACCAGAAGATGATAGTAACACCACCATATTCCAATTACATTTTTAGTATTAGTTTTATAAACAATAAGTTGATTTCTTCCAAAATTTCCCTGTGGATTGTCTCAGCCTGACTGAATAGTCACCTTCCCCACAAGAAAGAGACTTCACCAGGTATAAATAAACACCAGCTTTTTCTTTTTAGTCTTGTTGGAGCTTTTTAAAAGAGCTGGTGAACTCCCTGACTGCTCCTTGCCAGACAGAACATAGGCAGTTGCCTCCCTGTTTGCACCATGCACCCTGACACAGAATGAAAGGGACACAAAATCAGATCACTTGTCTCTATTCCAATGCACTGAGAGCATGATGATTTTTCCAAATTCCTGGGGAAAAAAACCCCAAACATTTAGCTTTCTTTAACATCTCCATGCTGATGTGATTCACAGCTATTATTATTTATTCTGCTCTACAACTTTCATGCAGATCATCAGCTGAGCAATCTGAATGATGAATTAAGTCCTTACAATGAAATTCTACCACTCTCAGTGACTGTTTTATACTAGCCTGAAACAAATTACCTTTGAGTTCACAAAAGCTTCAACAGAGAAAGCTAACTAAGTAATATGGCATTATAGAAAAAAACATATGTTGCTAGTAATGCCTATCATAACTTACTGTCTCCACACAGCAAATGAGGTACCTGAGCGGAAGATTTCCACAAAGCCGTCTCTTAATCTTTTTCTTAATCCAACACTCAGACTCATCTTCATGTTTGCAAAACATAACCACTTGCTCCTTTTTCCCCAAACTGTTGAAAGCACGTCCATATCATCTACAGAATATTCTTCTAAATGAATAGCATGATGGATTCCCAATAGCAAGACATTTTTCAAGAGGCAACAAAGTTTATATAGAGAATAAATAAATTTATAAAATGAATACTTCATATCTAAAGGGAGAACTAATTGATATTACTAAGTACCTCCACCTGTCAGAGGATTTTATTAATAGCTTAGCTTTAAATAATCATTCTTTGGTAAAGATTACTTATTTAATTTTCACTGTTTGCTCAATGGTTCAGGATGATATACAGCAGTAAAATATCACATTAGGTGATGTCTGCCTGAAAAAATGTCATCTTTGTAATGAAAGATACTAGAGTGATGTTAGAAAGGAGATACATGCTGACACCAAACTATTTGCCACAAAAAAGGTAAGCAAGACAGCATTTTAGTTTAAACACAGATTTAAACACAGATTTAAACACAGAAATAATCTAGTTGGGTTTTCCATGTTCTTATATTAAACTGCATGTTAGAAATA
>WYDI02029470.1:0-24227 GCA_009867235.2 Psittacus erithacus | reverse complement strand
CAGTGGTTTGTGTTATACCTTAGTTACTGGACTGTTCTTATCTCAACCCGTGGGAGTTGCATTCTTTGGATTCTCCTCCCCATCCCTCCAGGAGCTGAGGGAAGAAGGTGGGGGAGTGAGTGAGTGGCTGCGTGGTTCTGGGTCGCTCGCTGGGCTTAAACCACGGCACCCGTTATTGGGATTCTATTGTATTTTAATTTTTAAACTGTTCTTACTTCTGCCTGTGGGATTTGGATTCTTTCAGTTCACCTCCTGATCCCACCTGGGGGGATGTGAGTGAGCGACTGCATGGTATTGAGTTACTGGCTGGGCTTAAATCGTGACACTTGTGCATTCTGTTTTTGTAGGGGTGAAAAGACCCGTATTTCTTTTTTCAGAGCAGCCTTATGAACAAGTGCTTCTAAAATGAACATTAATATTCTCTGTCATCTAGCTACACAGCCACAATGAAGTGTGTGTGCAAGAAGTGACATGCTCCTAGTGATTATCAGCAATGCTACCTGCCCAGTGCTAAAACTGCTGGATATTTTCAGATGGAAACACAAATTTCTCTTCTGTTTTCATTACTGCATAAAAATGAAATGATGGATTTGGGAGTGCTGTCAGCTGTTGTTATTGGTGGTATCTGTTCTAAAACAAGGGGAAAGCCATATGACTTTTATCAGCATTAAAAAAACCCCACCAATATGCATACCAAGTCCTGATGGAGTATTGTTTGTATAAAATGGTTAATTTTGTTGAGAAAAGAAACACTTCCACAAAAATATTGAATACATTATTAGCTCAGCATCAAAATGCAGTTCTTGTGTTGGGCTTAACCTGAGCAGATCTGTTTCCGTAGAATCATAGAATCAGCTAGGTTGGGAAAGACCCTTACGATCATCAAGTCCTACCATTACCCCAGGACTGCCAAGACCATCACTAACTCATGTCACTGAGGGCTTCACCTACAAGTTTTTTTGAACACTTGCAGGGATGGCGGTTCCACCACTTCCGGGGGCAACTTGTTCTAATGGCTGATCACCCTCTCTGTGAACAGATTTTTCCTAATATTTAGTCTAAACCTTCCCTGGCACAGCTTGAGCCTGTTACCTCTTGTGCTATCACTTGTTACTTGGGAGAAGACATCAACCCCCACCTCACTATAACCTCCTTTCAGGCAATTGCAGAGAGTGATAAAGTACCCCCTGAGCCTTCATTTCTCCAGACTAAACAACCCCAGGTCCCTCAGCCATTCCTCAGTAGACTTGTGCTCCAGACCTGTTACCATCTTCGTTGCCCTTCTCTGCACCTACTCCAGCACCTCAGTGTCTTTCTTGTAGTCAGGACTGTGAACCAAGCACAGTACTGGAGGCACAGCCTCACCAGTGCTCAGTACAGGGCACTGCCCTGCCCCTGCTGGCCACACTATTTCTGATACAAGCCAGGATGCCGTTGGCCTTCTTGGCTGCCTGGGCACAAGCTGGTTCATGTTCAGCAACCAGTCAGCACCCCCAGGCCCTTTTCCACCAAGCAGCTTTCCAGGCACTCTTCCCCAGGCCTATAGCATTGCATGAGGTTGTGGCCCAAGTGCAGGACCTGGCACTTTGCCTTGTTGAACCTCATACCATTGGCCACAGCCCATCGATCCAGCCAGCACAGATCCCTCTGCATCGCCTTCCTACCCTCCAGCAGATCAACACTCCAAGCCAACTTGGTGTCATCCACAGATTTACTGAGAGCACACTTGATCCTCTTGTGCAGATCATAAATGAAGATATTAAACAACAGTGGCCCTAACACTGAGCTGTGAGGAGCACCACTAATGATCGATTGCCAGCTAGATGTGATACCATTTACCACCACTCTTGGGCTCAGTTTCAACTTGGCCAGTTTCCAAACCATCAAACAATCTACCTATCCAGGCTGTAAGCAGCCAATTTGTCCAGGAGAATGCTGTGGGAGACTGTGCCAAATGCTTTACTCAAGTCCATATAGACAATGTCCAGAGCCTTTCCCACATCAGTGAGGTGGGTCACCTTATCGTAGATCAGGTTTGTCAAGCAGGACCTGCCCTTCGTGAACCTGTGATGACTGATCCTGATCCCCCTCTTGTTTTCCTACATGTGCTTTATGATTTCACTTAGGATTATCTGCTTCATGACCTTCCTTGGTACTGGGCTCAGGCTGACAGGACTGTAGTTTCCATGGCTTTCCTTCCTGCCCTTTTTGTAGAGAGGTGTCATGTTGGCCAACTTCCAGTCCTCTGGGACCTGTCCAGTAGACCTGAACTGCTGGTAGATGATGGAGAGTGGCTTTGCAAGCCCCTTTGCCAGCTTCTTCAGCTCTTAAAGGATTGCAATGGAACAGATTGTCTTGCAACATGGTGTGCTCCTGGAAATTTTCTTCTTTTTTGAGAATGAGCCCATGGCATTTTCTGAACTTGAGAGGCTGTTCCCACCGCTAATCAAGACAACTGACAAACTCTTCAGCATACTTGAGTCAGTACAAGTTTGCTCAAATTCTTTGTTTTTGCACCGTTAGGAACAGGAACAGATTGGCAGATGTTTCTTTTTACCAGCTGCTGAGATTGTCAATGGCAGACGTGTAACGAGATGAAAGGCTTGTTAGTCTGAGACATAAAATGTAGGCAAACTGAGTGATTTCCTTTAACATTTTCATTGTGAATTGCATTTTCCCTGTTTGTTAAATATTTCATGATACGCAAGCTGCAGCAGCATGAGCTTTTTAATCTGGGCATGGTTAGTTAGGATGTTTGCTGTGAAGCAGGACAGTTCCCAAATCTGGCCAGCCTCAGAGACCTCACTACTGTTTCATCAGTGTGCTGGAAAAAAAAGAGATCTCAGCAGAATGACTTCTTTATATGTCTGTTAATGAGCAGTAATAGTGAGGTAATTCATGAAGGTGACATATAAACTGGAAAAGACAGGAAAGAATAAAGATGTTACCAGATACACAGAACTATAACGAGCATTTTCATTAGCTTGACAATTCCCAGTATGGCAGTTCTTTCTCACACTTACAGTCAAAGGCTTACCTGCCAGCTACCTTTACTGGAGGAAAGAATTGCTTCTAAAGAAAGCAGGGCATACACTAGATTTGTATTGGTGAAAACAAATAGGCTGAAAAGTATTTCTGCTCTTCAGCTGAAATTTAATGTTTCTGTTTACTTAATTTTCTGAGTTCTATTGTAGTTCTTTATCCTATTCTACACAACTATTCATATAGGTTTCATAGTGCATTACCTGGCTGCTGTACATTATTCACTAAGCAGTTTAAATATAGATATACTGTTACCTGAGAAAGGTAATGAAGAGTATGCATAATGGCAGCCTGTGGCCTCCTAGATCAAATATAATTTTTTTACATTCCCTCCCATTCATATAGCCTGCGCTCACGCATTTTTAAGGTATTTAGTGTTCTTGGGAAAAAACAAGAGTATTGAAATGTCTTTTATAGGCATTTAAAGGAGCAATTTCCAAATAAATACAGTTGGTTTGTACAGTTAAGTGGTCTATTTGTCTGCCAGGCTCTTTGTCCCCAGCTAATTTTGTAACATCTAATTTCAAGCATATATCCATATAAGAATAAAAATCCAAGCATGTGAAGTTCTGCCATGTTAAGAAGGAAGTCTGGTCATTGTGTCTAGATGAGATACTCTAAATAGCAGCTGTGTGTAGAGAGAAAATAGTAGCTCAGCCCCACATCCACAATGGAGGGCAGCAAACGGATGCTTAAGCTAAACCCTGAGTGAGTCAAAATATCTGCTGCCTCCTTGTCCACCTAGGCAATTGAGAGATCTGGGAGGAAGAAGAAATAAGGATATCGCGTACAAGGACAGATGATGAAAGATATTTTTCACAAACCTATAGGAAACTGAAATTAATTTGTTATTCTCTTTTTACCATATATCTGTAGTAATGAAAACAAAGTAAAAGCAATGCATGGAGTCAGATATTTGAAATGAGTCATAGAAGACCTTAGACTTTTGGAATGACTGAAAAAACCTGTTGTTTCCCATAGAGCTGAACCCAGCCTTTTTAACACTGATAATACAGTGAGTTGCACTGTGCCTGAGGAGTAAACTGGCTTCTCCCAGGATCTGGCATAGACTCTAAAGCTTTTATACACCCTGGACCACAGGCTAGAAAGTACCTTGAAAATGGGTACCATTGCTTTGAACTTGACTTTAAAATGATTAAAAGCTGTACTTCAGAGCAAGAATTGGTTTTAGGATACATTGCTGTTACAGCTGCAGCACTTTGAAGTGGAATTGAGAACAAGAAATGCCTCTTTTTGACAGAGTGAAAAAATAATACCTGGCCTCTTTATGCCAGTGTGAGGTCCAGCCATCTGGAGTTAGGAGTATAATGGCCAAGTATCATTTATGGATAGCCACTTGTGTAAGGGCTCAGCAAGGGTTCAAACTCAATCCTAGACTGTAACAAATTGGCAGCTGTGTAGATTCATCATAAACAGATTTCAATGCTGTTGGGAGCTTCTTGGGTTGCTTGCCAAGTTGTCCAACTATCAGCACTCCTGAGTAAACAGGATTTAGTTTTATCTAAAAAAATTTTGTCTTTGCGAGTGAGCTTGTCTGTGATGTGTGAATTCTTAGCATGTGAATCCATACTGTCTGGTTAGTACAGCTACTGACATGGATCTTAACTCTCAAAGGTTTTGTGGGTTTGGTTTTTTTACTGAATAAGAAGTAAAGGAAAAAAGAGAGACTTCCCATCGTTGATTTCTGGATGCATGCCAGGAGCATACACTGTACTCATATTATTTGAAAACTGTATCCTGGGCCCCTGTCTTCCCCTTGATGAGATAACAGACCTGCCTGTTCAGCAGTGGTGAATTGGATTGCAGGCAGGTTCAAACAAGTTCTGTTCACCTTTTAAAATTGGTTCCTAGAAATGTAGTTGGAGGACTTGAAGGATATTTGCAGGAAATGAAACGTCTCCTTGACATCTGTACTTTTTAATGTATTGTTGTAGCCTCTACAATGCAATCAAGTAGTTTTAAGGCAAGCTGATAAGCCTGTGAAAAACATGCATCTTGTTTGCCGCAATATCAGGCCTTAATGCCCTTCTAGGATGAGTTCTAATTCCTTGTGTCAACCTGCTGTAATGAAATTACATTACCTGGTGCTAACGTGTTTTCTTTCCTATGAATGCAAGTTCTCTTACTTGAAATTTTCTTTTCTAAATTTGCCATAGAGAGTCCTATTTCCAGGCTGGACTTGGGTATCCTACTTTTTTTTGAATAGTGTGTGGATACTTGGTTTATAATTAGTGATAAGAATGGCCCTAATCTTGCCTCAATTGCCAAGTGCTCTTTCCTGCATAAACAGTAACCAAGAACACTCGGTGTCAGTTAACTAAAACTAATATGTAGTTTCTAAACCTATCTGTACTTGTTCCTACTTCTGAAATGATTACTGGGCTGTTTTATGTATCGTTATGTTATGGCTGTTCCATTAAACTGGACAGGAATGATACACTGGTCCAAACATTGGCACATTGACATGCCTCTTGTCGTGTCAGCAGCTAGTATTTTAGCAGTCAGCGCTTAGACATGACTTGAAGAGTAGCATGGATGAGGAAAAACTAATGAGTGTGGTGTGGGCATGAGTGTGTTCTGTCAAATTTGTTGAAAATTCTGCAGAAAAAGCCACAGGAGATTATACAATAAAATCTTTACAGATTATTAAAATAACTTAAATTTTACTCATTTTCTTCACTGCTGCTGCTTCAGTTTTCACTGTGCATTTAGAAGTGTGTGAATTTATGTTGCTGCATAACAGCAGCAGTATTTTTTTATTTTGCTGACAGTTTCCTCTGAAGAGGCAGTACGGGGAGGTTGATCATCTTTTAGTGTACATCACTGATCCTCTGGAGCAGGGATCTGTTTGTACAGACTTCCAAGTGGAGGCTCAGAGCAAATGTATGCTCTCCAGTGGGTTTGTGAATGAAGGCTTACATGCCTTTCTGCTGTTAGATATAACTAGTTTAGTCCTTAATTAAAATGTCAATTTATGCAAAAGGTATTATTTGTAATTGTTGCTCTCATTCTGCAATAAGGTAAATTAAAATGTACTTAAGTGGAAGCAGATTGTAATCTTCCATTGTGACAGGAATTATGAAATCCTGGTGACACTTGGTAAATATCTGAACATTGTTAAACTTGACACTTGCCAGAAACAAACTTATGTGTACGTTAGTTATATAGTATTAATAAGCACTGGGGTACAGTTTTTCTGTAAATGAACTCTTTTGTCATGAAGCAATAAATGTTTTAGAGAGAATGTCATTGTAGGCAGGTAAATGCAATCTGTATGATCATATATATACCAACACTGAGTCTTTGGTTTCCTTCTTTCATGCTTTTTTATCAGTTATAAATAACAAGTATATTTATATGTAGCTATTCATTTTATATAAGAGTATGTGTACACAGAGTCAGTGTTTTCTGTGTGCTGATAGAAGCACATTGAGAGGCAAAGGTCATGTTCTAAGGCACTCTGAATCTCTTCCACTTCTCGGCAATTCCTCACATTTACGTGGGGTTTCATCCTCTTTTCCGCAGTGAACTTAAGTTTTCCTGCCAGCCTTTCAGGTACAATTGACTTTGAGATCTGAAATCACATCCTGAATGGAAACTACTGTTTTGAAGGTTTGTAAACTCCTTTCAGATACTTTGATAACTGTGTGAGCAGAAGTTATTAGCTCATTAGTGGCGTTGCTAACAGAAAAAACAGGAGAGGTCAGTGAGAAGAGTGAACTGCAAGCAAAATTTTATCTTTTTCATAATTTTCAATACTTTCTACTTTCAGACGTTAGTCTTCTGTAGCTGTTCTACTTCACAGTACAGAAAAAACACAAAAAGGCTAAGTAATATTGCCAGCTATTCATCTCTCTCTCTTGCTCTGAGGGCAGAGTAACAGACATTTTATCACTAATAAGTTCTAGGTCTGAAGAGAGAAAAAGGATATATTTCCTCCTTTCTAGAATCTGTGAAGAGATGGAAAAGCTTGCTTTCTGCAAGTTGCTCCTGCTCGGCAGAGCCACCCTTTCAAGAGTATCATCAGCTTTCAGATAATGAGGGATAGGTAATGAATATCTCCCTGGGGGACTTACCTGCAACTTCATTGACTGATTCATCTTTCACCCTTACTTATCTGTTCCGCACCATGCAGTATGTAGCACAGCATTGATGTTTTCTCTTCAGATTAATACAGAAGAGCACTTCAGCGTGTCTTAAAGTGCCTTGTTGAATGGAGTTTAACACAGTAGAAGCTTTGTTGACAAAGAACTGCTTTCTTTTTCTTACACAACGTAGCAACGCAGTTTTCTAGGATGTTTAATTCAAGGACACCTAGAGATATGTTAAAAAAAAAATACACTCTTGATATTTTTGGTGCCCTTTTTTTTTTTTTTTTCTGGTCTGAATAAATCTTAATGCTCTCTGCTTCCTCTTCTTATGAGTTGTTTCTTTCTCAGATGAAAGAAACCCAGGATTAACTAAAACTATATCTGCAACTTTCAAGTTTACCTTTCATCTAACTGATGGCATATTCATAATACTATCTAAGCTGCTCTGAAGGTAAGAGATAAGAAGGAAGAACTGTACTGAGTTCAGCTACGTAGTGAACTGCGCGTTGTAGTTCTAGCAATACAGCAGCTGCCAGCAATAATCTTTAATTTTCTCCTTTGTTTTCCTGTTAATTCTCTTTGGGTTTTAGTCAATCAGTTCTTTATATCTTTTATTTCTTTTATACCTATATTATTACATTTTGTTAAAAAGGTTTCCTGAGGATATGGGGCTTATGCAGTCATGCTATTTCTATGTCTGTATCTGCAATAACATCTAAGTATTTTGGATAAGTTCGAGAAAATTTGACAAACAATATAGGTCTGAAAGGTATTGCATTTATAGGATCATAGGATAGTTCAGATGTAAAGCGACCTCAGGAGGTCTCTAGTCCAATGTCCTTCTCAAAGCGGGGCCAGATATGGGGTCAGACTGAGTCATTCAGAGATTTATCCGTGTGAGTCTTGAAAGCCTCCAGAGGAAGAGATGGCACATCGTCTGCATCGTGGCTGGGCTCTCCTCAGGGTGAGGAAGTTTTTCCTTATGCCCAGTCCAAACCTTTCTTGTTTTACCTTTACCACGTTGTCTCTCACCCCCATTACACACTGTTAAGAAGATCCTGGCTTCCCACAGGGATAGAGGAGCTGCTGCTAGGTTCCCCAGAGCTGTCGCTTATCCACAATAGACAAGTCCAGTTCCCTCAGCCCCTTCTCACAGAGGATGTGTAGACAGACTCAGTTCATACCTGCCTACAACAGATGGCACAGATATGTAGATTCGACCCACAATTTTCATACAGGTATTAAACTCATCATTGGTGGAGGTATTGCTTTATATATGTCAGTTGTAATAGGAATTACTCCATTATCCTCCCTGAATCATCCCAATTAGCTGTGTGAGCTAGTGATTATGTGTATGTGTAGTGGAGGGAGGGATGTTGTTATCAGATGCATCTGCTTCTGAGTGAATACAGTGAGCCACTGGCTCATTTTTCAGAGCGCATGGCTGATTGTGCTGTCCTAATAACCCCGCCAAATTTCTATTAGACAATGAGTGTTTTTACTTCTAAATTACCTATCCATTGGGGTTTGGATATCCCTTTTGTGACTGGAAACCTCTGAGGATGTTTCTTACAAATTTAATTTGCGCAAGTGTTTTTATTGAGCCATCTACTTTTTGTTTTGTTTTTTTTTTTTTTCACACAATCCAACAGCTCATCTACCTTGGACAGAAATTAACTTTCATGTATGTTTTGGGTATTTGCTGATTTAAAAATACATGGGGATTTTGTGATTTTAGCATCATTGTAGGTATTCAGCATTGCAACTGTGTAGCTTTTTAATGACCTTTAATTTAAAAAGACAAAATGTTTGCTAATAAGCCATTGGTGTTGCTGCTGCCATGGCAGAAATGTTTCAGCCGGGGAGGTTGGAGCAGATGGCCTTCAGGGTCCCTTCCCACCTCAACCATTCTATGATTCAGTGACCCAAATCACATCCAGGTTGCCTGATGTGGGAATGTTTCTATATGCTCATGAACATTCAAGTTTGTCTCATGGGAGTCTTTTATCCATGAGGCTACCATCCCTAATTTTTTTAATTTTTTTTTCCTTTTATTTCTCCTCTCCCTTCAGGGGATTTGTAAGTGACTGCACCAAAACCAAGCAAGCAAAACAGAACCATGAGGGCTGCAATGAGTTAAACATTGGAGTGAAACCAGTTAAAAGTCCTACAGGATGTCTCACACTTGGTAGACCTGTATACTCTTCTTCACATCCTAGTAATGTCTGCAAAGCATAGTTGAAATAGTCATCCATTAACTTGAGCAAGGACATCACTTCTGTTCCAAAACTTCCACATAGTCTCGATCAAAATGAAAATGCAAGACTGGCTCCAAGGTGAGCCTGCCTCTGGCCAAGGCTGGGCCCATCAGTGACTGTGGTAGCACCTTTGGGATAGCGTGTTTAAGGGGAAAAAAGTTACTACACAGGAGCAATTGCAACCAGAGGGAGGAGAGAGAATATGTATCAGAAACAGCCCTGCAGACACCAAAGGCAGCACAGAAGGAGGGCAGGAGGTGCTCTGGGTGCCAGAGCAGAGATTCCCATGCAGCCCATGGTTGTCCATGGTGGAGCAGATCTCCACCTGCAGCCTGTGGAGGACCCCACGCCAGAGCAGTCTGTGAAGAGCTGCAGCCTGTAGGAAGGACACACATTGGAGCAGCTTGTCTCACATGAGGGGGACCCCACACTGGTGCAAGGGAAGAGTGTGAGGAAGGACCAGCAGAAACAATGTGTGATGACTGACCACAACCCCTATTCCCCTGTGCCGGTTGGGAAGGGGAGGTGAAGAATTTGGGAGTAAAGTTAAGGCTGGGAAGAAGGGATTGAGTGTTTTGCCCATAACGGTAATTGATGAATGATCTCTCCCTGACCTTATCTCAACCCATGAGCCTTTTGTTGTATTTCCTCTCCGCTGTCCAGCTGAGAAGGGGAGTGATAGAGCGGCTTTTGTGGGCGCCTGGTGCCCAGCCAGAGTCAATCCACCACAGTAAGATACAGGGTAGGCTTGCATAATTCCTGGGTGTGGAAGGCAAAGCGTAAAAGGATGTGTAGATTTCATTTTTTGGTAGGTTGGACAGGCTGATGAGAAGAACATTATTTTTTGATGAGTTTTGACATGACTCTTAGCGCAGCAAAAAGATGTTTTTACTGTGGATTGCCTAATTTTAATGGAAAAGCTATATTCATGACAGAAGTTTTGTAATCGGTGTCAAGTACTTTGAAGTGAACTGTAATTAACATCATTTTATTGGCACTGTAAGAGTAAAGCAGATAGTTATGAAAAAGTAAAGAGCTACTCACTCAGCTATTCCATTTTATGCTAAGTCAGTGAAGGAAGAAGCAGCTATTCCCTTTAAAAAAGTCATAAACAGACTGACAGTATTTACAGAATTTTCCAGCCACAAGTCTGGTGAGTGCTGAGGATCAGTTTTGAACATTGTAAAACCCTGAGAGTGAGTGAGCACTGGCAGAGGTTGCCCAGGGTGCTTGTGGAGTTTCCCTCTTCGGAGATGCTAGAAAGCTGTCTGGCTGTAGTCCTAGGCCACTGTCTCTATAGGTAGTTCTGCTTCAGCAGAGGAGGTTGGACCAGATGACGTCTGATTAGGTTAACAGTATGACTCAATGATCTTAAAGGTCTGTTCCAAATTAAATGATTCTGTGATTCTAGTTTAATATATGTGTAGAAATAAATACGCTTTTCCTACTTGCCTTCAAAAATTATCTCACTAGTGTTCCTCATACACCTGAGAAATGCCTTCATTTCATTCCAGTACTTACTGCACTTGCAGCACTTTTCCCCTCTTTTGTTCACCTTTGTCTCTCCCCTTGGCACCCCCATAGCACAAACCTTTGTCTAATTGCTTTGGAGCTCTTTTTAAAGGACTTCCTCTCTATTAAACCTGCCCAAGGTAAGTATTTTACTGCAGAATATTGCTTTGTAAGCTCATGCATAATTGATACTTGCTGCTTTCCACATTCCGCTCTCCCACTGAATGCAACATACCACATGTGTTTCCAAGGTAGATTCAGATAGTTTACAAAAATTAAACTTCTCCTCCTGATGCTTTTAGTGATTAATAAAAAAACTTTCAAACTCTTAAGTTAGGGAGGGTGTATCTCCAGACCATTTAGGTGTGTTTTCTGAGAAGCTTTAAAGGCGCTTGTGGCATTCTAGAGGTGTCTGCCGGTGAAAGCTTTAAATAATTTGATTTAGAATATGCACCATAAACATCTATGAACAAATTGTGACATGGGCTGTTCTCTTATGTGCTTTTTTCCTTATGCTTGTTGTAAGTCAAAGAAACCTGTATATGTGATACATATTGCTGCTGCTGTGTTGTTCTTCTCCATGTTTGCTTTCTGGGCCTTAAAACTGTATGATTCTCAGGCCCACAGCTGTCCATTTTCAGCTATAATTCAGTTATAATTAACTCGTTATAAACATTGCTATTTCTTTGCTGTCAGCAATGATGCTGCTGCAAATGCAGCTTTTTCAGTAGTACCTGTACTATCAGGAAGCTCTTATGTACTGTATTAGATGTTCTTTGCAAGGTAATAAATTCAACTGTTTGTTACGCTCCGTTGCTTCTAGAGCTATAGGGAATAAACAACTCAAAGTTATTCAACTTGAATATATTTTGGGGCTGTTTTTGTAAATTCCATTGAATGTTCTGCATACCGTCAATACTGTATATAGAATGACTACTTACTGCATTTCTTTAATGAAGAATTGTTTTGTGCAAGAATTAACATCATATCTTATTTTGTACAACCTTTAAATAATTCAGAAGCATTTGAATGGAAACTCAGTAACGACAAGATGATTCTTCAGTTTTTCACTACTCTTACTTACAGTTGGTAGCCATTGCAGTAGAATCCAACTGAATTCTAGTAGGTCACAGTTACAAAAAGAGTATGAAGCTGTGATGATGTAATAGTCTTTAAAACGCTTTAGAAGTCTTTTTGGTGAAGACTTCTAAAAGTCTTTTAGACTTTAAAAGATAGATGGAATTGTAAGTCTCATCTTGTCCTGCTCCCACTGAGATCATTTGCCTTTGGTTTCAGCTGGAGAATTAATTGAGAAGTATGACCTGTGGATTGTTGCCAGTCCTGAGAGGCAGAGTTGACAGTCCAGGTTTACCAAAGACAGCAGTGCATGTCACATGAGTGCAAACAGCACAGGCGTTCAGAGCACAGTCTGTATTATAATGTATAAGTTTAAAGTTTCTGGCAATGACAAATACCTTGTTACTGATTTCTCTCATTTAATATTTTTCAGAAATTGAAAAATTTCAGGGTTCTGAAGGCAAGAAGGAAGATGAAGAAAAGAAATATCTTGATGTCATCAGCAACAAAAACATAAAGCTGTCAGAAAGAGTTCTGATCCCTGTCAAACAATATCCTAAGGTACTGTAAATACAGTCTCAACACAAGTTTAATCTTAATAGAACAATAAAGTCATATGCTTAACCATTATATTGACTCAGTATGCAGGCTTCATGATATTAAAAATAAACAAACTAGAAATGAAGCTCCTCTGTGAATTTACCTGTTATTATCTGTTACATGTTCTGGTTTCTGTTTCAGTGCCTTTCAGAAAAGCTATTGAAGTGAATGACATTATTTTTTTATTTCAAGTAGGTTTTGTAGCTGGTCTTTAGGTTAGGCAAGCTGTTGAGATGTTTTCTCATAGTTGCTTTTTTCACTTCTACCATGATTTTGGACATGAAAGTCCAGTTAACTAAAAAAGTATTCTTCTAGAATAAAGAGAAAATGCTTCAACAACTCTGAAAAGTCAGTGGCTTTCTTGTGCAGGAGTTGAGGGATTTTCTTTGGTGAATCAAGTTCTAAAATCAAAGTAGCAAGATTGCTACAAGCTATGACTTTGACAGTGTATGTCCCTGTGTATAAAATTTAAACGTCTTTCCACCTCATGATTTCTTCATACTTTGTTCTTGTCGCTGCTACATACTATGATTAAGAAAGCATTTATTGTTATTGCAGAAGAGCCCCAAATTCTGTGGCTTTTTTGAAGTTTAAGTTTTTATTTTACATGAAAGACAAAAATGCTGGTTTTGGTTTGTGTTTGTTTGTGTTTTTTGTTTTTGGTTTTTTTAATGTACAGTGTTTTATTTTACCTAAACAGTTATTTGTTTAGTATTCAAGCTGAAATAGTAAACATCTCAATTTATCTCCAGACTGTTTTCTTCTTACTGATTTATTATCACGATATTTGGTTCACCATTAGCCTTGATTATAGTCTCAGCTTTTTGCTTTGTACTTTCATCAAGAGCAATAACTTGCAATGGGTGCAAAGCCTATCAAAAAAATGAAAGGTGAAAAAAACTGAGATTCAGTGATTCCATCTGACATTTACCTCCTGACTAATGAGTATAAAACTGAGATAATGTAATCATCCAAATTGTGAAGACCTTAGAAATGCATACAGTGCTATGAGGAATTACTTTCTTGCTGCATAGCCTGAAGTTCTTTGACTAGATTTATGGTATTTTGTGGAAAAGCTGTAGGTGACTCGAAGCTCTTAAAAGTGTAATAGGGCTGTGACTTTGTAACACATCAGTGTGATAATTATTCAGAATACTATTTCATAAAGGTAGTAGAATGAAAGACAAACTGTTTAAGAGACAAATGCAATAATATATACAATATAGTGCCTGAATATGATTAAATTAACCTTCGTTTACTTTAATAAGCTTGTTATATTAATGAGTAGTAAAAGATATAAAGCATTTCTACGGACCTTGAGCCGTGAAGGGGAAAAAAAAGTGCAGTGGAAATGAGAACTCATTCAGTAATGCAAAATATACTTTTGGAAAGTTTCTGTAGTTGATTTGCTAGCAGTATTTTCTGTGCTCGGTGTGGAATTACTCCTAGAACTGCAGGTTTCCTGTGGCCATCTAGTAATCGTCCTGCAAGGACCGCATTTGCCGTTTGTATCAAACTGCTGATTGCTGTGGTCTGGTGTCTTGTCTTTTCTTGATGAATTATATATATTAGGGTAATCAAAATTAGTACACAGTGGTGCTTCATATTGTTTCATAAATAATAAAAGAGTAGAAATTGGGTTAAACACTCACTCCCCCGTTAATTGTATATATTTAGCAGAATATGGTAATAAGAGCAGTAGATCAGACCTGTAGTTATAAACAGTTAAGAGAATTGCTGTATGATTTCACCTGAGAGGCATTTATTTTTAAAAAAGCTGTATTTTAAATTATTAATTGATTGTTCGCGGAAAGCTTTTTTTGGCCAGTGCTGGGTGAGCAGGGTTCAGTAAATCTGAAGAAAGTGTCCAAGAGTATAAAATTGTGGAAAAAGATTCTGACCAGCTAAATAAAAAAATAATTCATGTGGTTTACAGACTCTCTGTTTAGGAATTAGACCAATCCTTCAAATATGTTTGCTCTTATTTTAACTACGTGTAGAAACACAAATTGCTCCAAAGGAACATGAGGCCTAAGGGTTTATTATGGCCTTGAGGGTAGATCCCTTCAGTGATAACTGTAGAGTCAGAAGCTGCATTTTATGTTTTGAACAAGAGTTAACTGAACACAAAAGGCTTCTAGTGTCTGAATAGCTCTTAAAGTTGCAGAATAAGTATTATAAAATAGTCTCTATTCAATTCTAGTCTTTATGCCTGTGGTCTGATTTCTGAAATTACTGGTGCAGACAACAGGAAAATAAAATCAAAGTCTGTGAGTAGCAGCAGCTGTCTTACGTTACCAGCTCTGTTAAAGATAGAGGCCTCTCCTCTTCTGTAAAATAGAGATCTAAAAAGAGGCAAGGGTGTTAGTTGAGAGTTCAGTAATGATGTTTTCTGAGATTAATTATTTTAAATCTCAGCAGCCTAAGTAAAAACAGCATCACATTTACACACACTCCTCTAATTGCAGCAGATCTTTTTAATGTCCTCAGAACTCCTTCTGAAACAGTGATGCAATGTCTTGTGTTTCTTGATGCTTTCTCCTTTCCCATAGTCCCTTTTTTTTTTTTTCTTTTCACTTTCATTTATATGTGAATTCCAGCTAAGGTAAACCAACAGAAATACTCAGGCTGTTTGTTACAGACTGTTCTATTTTTCAGCTTTTTTACCTGTTCAGTTTGAAATTTGCATAAAAATTCCCAGGGCTTGTTCATAAAGATTTTGCCATTTATCAGTTACATGTTATATTTCAGGTACATCAAATGTGGGAAAAGAGTGGGTTATGAAAGAAGAAAAATGAAGTCTGAAATTATCTCTTTGAAAAACAGAAAGCATAATTTATAGGCTTGGTGGGCAGCTTTGTTGTTTGCGTGCCAATAGCTGACTCTCAGAGAGTCAGTTCCTGTTTGGGCTTAGGGTCAAAACACAAAACAAGTGTCACTTACACCTTCAGGTATTGTCATGATTTTATCTTGTTTCCCTAGGAAACCTTGGATTTTCAGTAAGCATTTTCTCTTCATATGAATTACAAAAAAAAAGTTGTTTTTGGTTTGACTTATTAGCTCCTCAGCTCCCAAACCCGCTATTTTTTCAAGATGAAGGAATCCAAGTAATTTTCAGTATATAGATTTAATGATTTATTTCTAGCTGTTCTTTCTGGAAATTAAATTCTTATTTGGTTAAGTCTGAGTTTGGGTATTTCTTTTCCTTCTGATACGTCAACAGATAAATTAGTCTAAATCTAATGGAGTTGAAATAACACAAATTTAGGGTCAAAGTGCTGAATTATTTAGTTTTATGGCAGTTTGCATTCAAGATAAAGAATTTCCAGTTTTATCAAGTTTCAATTGCATGGAAATCGCACATCCTGGGAAAAAAACCCCAACCAACCAAAACAACCAACCAACCAAAAACCCAATCAGAAAACCAAACTGCAGTTAATTAAGGAAGAAATTTTTCTAAGTTATCAGTTACTGAAGTTGGAGGTGATGACACCTGGAGATAATGAACTGTCTTTTTCAGTGAGACACAGAAGTCGATGCAATGCCTTCTGTGCAAAAGATAATAATTAATATTTTTCTAGTTATATGATTATTGAATATAGATTTGTCTATAAAGAGGATGTGATCATATAAATATTAAATATAAATAATAATGTAATTATAATGTAAATGAAATTAATTACAATTTGGTGCTAGAGTGAATCATGAAGTTACAAAATCTTAAAACAAAATCTCAGCTTAAGTACAGGATCATAATTAATTTTTTTTCCTCTACTGGTTTGTTAGATTATAAAAACTATCAAAATATAAAATATTGGAAGCATGTGCTGCTAACTTCCAGGACCTGGTAGGGGTGACAAAGATGAAGAGCAGGTCGATTCTTCTTTATGTCTTCCATGATGCAGAGTTGCAAACTGTGAGGCACTGTGTCTTCAGAGGATGCAGTATAATAAAGTTCTTCCCTGCACAGTCTCATCCAGAAGCACAGTTTGGCTGCAGTTGAGCTCCCTAACTCCTGCTGGCTTTCTCCTGGATGTTTAAGTACCACTTTTTTTTTTTGGGGGGGGGGAAGAGTATATAATCCAGCCCCTTACCTTTTGAAAGGCTGACGCTGTTTTAGAGTATGTGTTACTGGGGAAGAAACATAATGTTGATGAATACTGTAAATTAAGTTAAATTCCAGATTCTTGATATTCTTTGTTGTCCTGTCTCATGACGGTTCTTGGAATGATGAATAACTTGACTGAATTCATCTTCCTCTTTCTTAGTCATTGTAAAACTGGTTATGTCATATATAACATGTCAGGTTGGAGGCACTGCACTTGAAATGAAATTTATTTGTTCAACTAAAATCTCATAAGGTTATTTTAATCTCTGTGATATATTAAAACAGAAATTATAGGTGATTTGAACAACAAAGTACTATATTTTTTTGTATATATTACACCCTAGAGTGAATCTCTCCACTAAAATGTTCTTACAGGGCATTTGAAACAAATTTTATATGAAATAAGTATTTGCAAGAGAAGAACTGTTTTTTTTACTTTTCCTCATCCTAATAAACAGAACTAGGTGACTGACTGCAGAACAGGGATTTTTACCTACCTTACCAGTATTTTTGCTTCACATGCAAGACAACAAAAGCCTTTACACTTGAAAATATACTAAATTTAGACTGATGCCAGATTAAGTCTAAATATTATGGCTGTTCTGTTTTTCAGCTGAATTTTTTGAAAAGAAGTCTGTTTGATGGACTGATGGAAGACACAAAATATTAATTTCGATAAAGAGTACTGCACTGAAACTGATGCTGTGAATAGTAGGTTAAATAAAGAATTCTTTCTCACATATCTTGAGTTACATCTGCTGCTGTCAGGTCTTGATGAAGTAACTGAACATGCATCTTTGTGACAAAATGCCACTTTTTATTTTATAAATTTATGGGGATATTCAAACTTCCTTTTTAATTAAGGCCATTTTAATTTTCATATTCAAGTGTAATTGTCACCCATAATCTCTGATCCACACAACACCACGAATAATAGCAGCAAAACCTCATTTATGTTCTATGTTTAATCTGGAATTTAATAGTATTTAATCTCTGGTTTCTGGAGCCGCTCACATACAGAAAATGATTACAGAAAATTTACATAAAGTGGTTTTTTACTTAAGGTTCAGAAAAATCTCTTGAAAAATACTTTAATAAAATCGATCAAGTGAAAGTGGTAAAAGTGATGAAAGACCTAATTAACCAGCTCGGATATTAGAAAAATTATCTTTAAGTTGTATACTAGTTCATTGCTGCTTCATACCAAATTTCCTATTAATCTGTATTTTCCATCCTGATAAATAATTTTTTTTCAAATAAACTAGCAGAAATATTTCAAAATTCAAGTTTCGTTTTTCAGTATTGTCGACTTCCTTTCTACAAATAAATAGATGTTTGTAGTTGTATGTGCTTTAAATCACTTCTGTATGAACTACCCAACTAATTCTGAATATTGGTAATCACGTGTGTACACTTAAGCAGAGAAAAGGTGTAAAAGCAGTCATCTTCATTTTTCTTTTTCCCAGTGTCTTCCAGTATTCCAGCTGAAGAGAAAAGCAAAGCCTCTCAGACTTGAAAACCTCATTTCGCTTATCTGAAATTTTCTGACCAGTTACATGATTCTGCTATTCAGTACAGTTTTTCAGTATTTCCAGCTGTACCCGGAACCCAAAATACATATGTGTCTTCTGTCCTGCATTTAATGACAACAAGTATTTGGAAAATTCAGACAAATGCTTCAGCTGTACTTTCAGTAAAATGCATGAATAAAACATTACACACGCATTTCTCTTGTCTGAGTTGTTTAGGACCTGACTTTTCATCCATCATGCACTTACGTTTTCCATCAAGAGGTGAACCCTGCCTCCAGTGTTTTCTGGGCCTGTGCCAATCTTGCAGAACTCTTGAGTGGGTACCGAAAGTAACTTGATTTTAACTGGTCCCCATTTTTGTTAATGATTTGTTTTCGTAACACTGCTGTTGAAATCAGCTCCCACAACATGAGTTAACTTGTTTGTCATGCAGAGAAATTTTGTCATGCTCAGACCTCTTTAGAAACTGCTTCATAAAATTGTTCCTGACTGCAAAGAATAACGTGTATTCCAGATAATGTTGTAGAGATTTGCTTCTCTCTTTCATTTAAGCTTGACAGCTGTATAAGTCCTTAGCAATGTAATTAAAACATTGGCAACATAATTAAAAACAAGTACCACAAAAAAATATTCCCCAACATCAAAGGACTTTTTTTCCCCCTTTCGCTCTATATAATTTTTTTTTGGAAGATTTTTCCCAGGGTATCTTTCCTTTATTTATGCGTGCAGATACATAGTTCAGCCTCCAGTGTTTATACTGTTTTCTTCCTTTAACTCATAATTAAAAATGGGGCACTTTGTGGTTTACACGGACTTACTCTGTGCTATTATGGTGGAATGCAGTAAGGCCTTCCATATTTCAAGCTAGGCTTTCAGACTGATTATAATTTAACGTTTCATATTGCAGACCGCTCAAAGGCCAAAACTGAGTAGGAGACACCCTTTATAGTCAATATGCTCAATATGTAAACTGGTCTTGCTCCAAGGAGTTGACAGGCTGGAAAGCACAACATAACTAGGAAATGAGACATGTAAAAAGATCAGCAAGTATGCAAAGGTAGCTGATAGCAGCAGTGTCAAATACAGACGAATCCTAGCAACTCGCCAGTGGGAACTTTGGTTGTGTCTCTCGTTTTCTAAGCCACCAAAATTCTTGCATTCCTTTCTATTCTTCTTTTATTACTCCTAGTTGAGGGGAAAAAAAAATAGGAAATAAGAGTATAATTCGTAACATCACTTAACTAAAATAAGTCTGAGAGCAGGCAGGAATTCAGCCTGCATTAAGAGACAGTTCTGCAAATGCCCTTTTATGCTTGTCAAGTTTGACTGAAGGTTGTGCTGGAACAACAGTGGAATGAGTCCCTTCAGTCAGAGAGGGAAGGAAAAGGGGGGAAGGGATCCTCCTAGAAAGGATTCCATCTCAGCTATGTCCTCTGCATGCTGCCAAACCCGCATGTCTGCAGACTGTATGATGTACAAATTTTAGAGGGAGGTACTCAGTAAAAGAGCACTTGTTTGTTTGTTTTGTTTTACTGAGCATGCTTATGTTGGTTGTAGAAGATTTGGGTTAAAATGCTGCCTAGACTAGAAGCTTACTTAGAGAAAGAATAATAGGCTCTTCCAGTGTGACTGATTTCATGCTACGTGTTTTATGTAAATAGGTTTTCTGAAAGCGCTGTTTTGTCATCTTTGGCTAGAAAGCAGACAACCGTAGCTTGCCAGAACAACCAGAAAACTAGCTTATTCATATCTAGTGCTGTCCTTTACCAACAAAAAGAATTCACACTAGACTGTATGTAACATTAAGCTTTTATGACAAGGTAGATTGTTTTTTTCTAAAGGAAATATGCCCTTAAGTTTTTACTGTAACACCAGATATCCTTTTATCAAGAAAGCTGGGTCACTGTCAGCTCCCCTGTCTTATCCCCAAAGAGGCATATGTACATGGCTTTTTCTTGTGACAGTGAGAAAATGAAAATCAGTTTTGCTTACAGACCAGTTTACTGTTCTGGGATGATGGGGATGCACTGATGGGGTGTAGAAAGGACTAGTTCATGCATTTAAGAAAGGCATATGAGCTGTATTACAACTGCTTCAGTGAAGGCTTGGAACAGACTTAAGAGGGTTGTAGAGATCTTTAAATCAAGCTACTGTGTTGTTGCACCAGCAGCACTCCCACTTGGTCTCAGTCTTTTCTGTTAGTCACCGTTAACTTCAGCTGTCATGTGGAATATCCTTTAGTACTCCGGCAGTAGTGACTTCAGTGTTGCTAAGGGTCAGGCTGCAGTTTCAGAGAGTTTGGTTTGGATTTTTTTCCCAATGTAGTAGTTTAACTGCTGTGTGATGCAGTTGTAAGGGTAGTAAACAGACATAGATGTATGAACTGAAAGATGTATATAATAAAATTCTGGAAGTTATTTTGAGACCCAGCTGCTGCTTCTTCATCTTACAGAGTAGCATTCTCCTGTTCAGGGTGATTTGATAGATACAGAAATGCAAAATGTATAGTGTCATGTGTGCGTGTCCATGCCCCAGTTCTGTACATTACGCTCTTGAATTTTGTTTTTATAGCTCTGACAGACACATCTCATCCCGTACACGGTACTTTCAAGACTGATACGGCTTGGGTATAGCATCCCAAAAATAGACACCATTTATCACAGGAGAACAAGGCTGGGCAGTCTTGAAGTACTCTGAGCAGCAAGAGGAAGTTTTTACTGTAAATCTGAGATTCTGTTGCCAGCTGACCATAATCATATTCCCTGCATGCATCATGCATTGTTGCTCTTCGTTTTTACATGGAGTGATTACAGCTGGAACAATTTTTACTGATGGTTGGATAAGTAGCCTACCGGAACTTTTTTTCATTTATCATGTTTAAAATATATGATGCTTAAGGAAAAGAAATAGTAACATAGCAGGCATCTGTTTGTAAATAAAGACTGCATTTATGTCATATGCTGAAGAAACAAATCAGGAGACCTTTATGACAAAAAAAGTATGTTGGGTTTTGGGGGGTGGAGTGGTCAAAATGAGATTTCTTGTGAAACAATAGTTTGAAGTGACATTAGAATTAAGATATTAGGAATTTGTTGGTAGCATTGCAAAGACTTGTATGTATTTTAGATCTTCAGATGCTCTATTTAGTTTTACTGAAGGCAGTGGGAGTATTCTTAGGATGCATAAAAATTGATTTTTTTTTCTAGAATAAAGACTTTTATAGCAAGGAAAGGAAAAAAAAAAGGTAATGTTATGGAGTCTGTTGTGCTTCAAAAATACCTGCACAAAACTACTTTCCTAAAATAATGCACATTAAGTTACTGTTCAGGTTTATCATGAACATATTCTCTTCAACAGTTAATTTCAACCTGGAAATAAATAACTGTAGCAGCAACACCTTTATTCTCGTACCTCAAGTAGCTTAAAATCTGTTGAAAAATACAGTCTCTAGCATGACAGAGTAAATTAAAAATATTTCTTTCCTCAGCTAGTATGCTGTGTCTCATTTTCTGAATAATTGTCTACTCTATACTTTTATAACTAGGAAAATAGACAGAAAACAGGCTATTTCAGTCTGGTACTGTAGCTGTATATAACAGGTGTGTCACATATCAGATACTCTCTTTAGGGCTTGAATGGTGAAAATACATAAAATTCGATTCACTAACGTACAACTTCACTTTTACATTACTTGATTTCATGGCCACTGGAGTCTATTAATTATTTAAGAAATGGGTTTTTCAGCCAGCACAGTGTCTTATAATGAAAACCAGCAAGTGTAAGACTCAGGAGATGTTGTAATTTACCTATTAACTGTTCCTTTTGAATTTTAGGCAATTTTCAATTAAAAACTTTCCATAACACTCATTATTACTCTCGTGTATAACTTAAAGTGAGATGAAGTACCCTTGTTTTGGTGGTGCTGCTCAACTTTTTAGTGAATGGAAGGAGGAATAGTCTCTTGAAACGTATAGAAGAATAGCAGTAAAACTGCCAGGAATTATTATCAACTTACTTTGCAGTAAGTCTTAAAGGAAAGGAGTGTACTGGTCTTAAATTACAAGTAAATTTCTCAGTCTTAGTGAGAGGAGAATTGAAAGAGTGATGAGGAAACAAAAAAGGTATTGTGCCATTTTTCTTTCCAAGGTACTGAAGGCCAGAGGTTATTTTGAAGCTTCAAGGATTTTTTTTTGGGGGAGTGTGGTTAGAAGATGTAGTGGATTGTTATTACTACGTTATTCTGTTATCTAGTATATTTGTCCAGTTTTAATTGAAGTTTAATTGAAATTTCTAACACATGAAGCTGCAGGTCATCATTTGACGTTAATCTTGTGTTAATTCGGAAAACAGTGAAAAGTGGTTGTTATTGTATCCATCTGTAGCAGTGTAAAGCAGTTTTACTGGGCTTTGGAATAAATTCATATAAGATGATATACATTTTTCAGCCGAGTCTGACATCTAACTTCATGAATAAAAAAGACCCTATTAATCATGAGGTGATAGAGTCACATACATTGTATTTATCATTCTCGTAAAGAGAGTGAGTTGTCTCTTGTTAATGTTTGAGAAAATGCATAGTAATTATATAGAACAAATAAGTCGAGAAAGTAAAAAATATGGCTAACTTATACAGAAGTTTAAATGTTGGTCTCTGACTTTCATGTTAATACTTCACAAATAATAGTGTGCAAATGGTAAATGTAATTTCTTAATGCGTAGTTAAGTAGTATGCATATGTGAATAATAGTTAATTCTGTGGCCTGAAAACAATTTAAGGTAACTGTATATACTTGATGTAACGCCAGATGTGCTCATGCAATCTACGGAAGGTAGGCAAGGAAGCTGCAATGAGGATATAGAAAAATAGTATTTTCAAATAATCTTTGATAGTATAAATGATTAACAGTTCAATATCACAGTATTTGTTCCCCGGAAGGGGTCTGTTATCACTTAGCTTGGAGCACAAGACTGGATATTTATTGAAATCCTAATTTTTGATCTGTACCAGATGATTTTGTGAGAAATGCAGAATCTTTATGTCTGGGTAAGACTTTGAAATATGAGCTTATTCCTGTGACCCTTGAAGCAAGCAGAAGTCATGACTACCAGACTACCATTCTGATGCGCAGCTGAAATAATTTATTATTTCAGTTGATTTGTAGTAATCTTACTGCCTTTTTAACAAAAATTAATGTATTAGAAATCCTACTTCGTGCACTTCACCCAACCTTTTGTACCTTTGTATGCATAACTCTTGGGGATTCCTGAATGTTTTTCCTATGCCTTTAGATCTTTCTTGCGTTCCTTGAAGGAAGGGAAGGATTCAAAGCTTACTCTTAATGATAAGTTGATTGCATAAATTACTTCATAGTGTAAGAAAAGTTCTTTTCTCCTCGCTTGTATTGCATCTTTTCTTGAATCATTTTTCTTCAAAATTTCATTCAGTGCATTGTACTGATAAAGTTTTTCTCTTAAGTATTGGAAACAATCTTGGAACAAATACTGAAAATTTGGACCTTGTGTTACTAAGCTGAACAATCTACCCAAAGTCAGAGGATCACAGGCTGGACTCTTGACTAAAGGCTGAAGGAACAGGGAACGTTTAAACATGTAGCTATAAGTGTTTAACAAACCAGTGAAATACATCCTTAAGTCTTCTAGAGCTTGGATTTAGCTTCTTTTTTAAAGCTTCCCATCTCTTTTCAACATGTCCTCTCTAATGATTATTGTCATGCTTGGGTTTAGCTGCTTTTTGAAAGCTTCCGACCTCTTTTCAAGGCGTTCTCTCTAATGCTATTGTTCATACTATTGGGTTCTGCAAAAAGAGGAGTAGTAATGCTTTACTGCTACTCCATCTTTCTTTTCTTAAACACATTGAAGTATGTCAGTGTCTTTTTCTTTCTTAAATGTTGTCGTGGTTTAAGGCCTGCCACACAGCCCACTCACTGCCCCCCCCCCACCTCCTCCCTCGGCTCCCGGAGGGATG